>JBCEWB010510949.1:5000-19077 GCA_039654565.1 Peronia peronii | reverse complement strand
AGATAGATAGATAGATAGATAGATAGATAGATAGATAGATAGATAGATAGATAGATAGATAGATAGATAGACAGGTATGCCTAATGTAGATTTTACATTTACAAAGTCACCCCACATGATAGTGTTACAAGTCATATCTTCATACTAGAGATGTGTTAACAGGCAGCATACAGTCCATCAAAGCCTATGTAATAATCTATTTAAATTAATATTACAACATCATAATTAGAATCTATGGCCTCAATATTTTTTAAACAAAGAGCTATAAGTAATTAGATCTAAGTATTTAATGGTATGCTATTAACGAAATAAAGTATGAATGAGTGTCCATTTGCGCCGACATTTATGTCACATTGTTATGATGCAATGTGTTTCGTAGTTTAGGGAGTGAACCATGTGCGCTGAAGTGATTAGTGTGATAATTGTTGCCTTGTCCATTTGGCCAAATATATATATATATATATTTAAAGTAGACCTGTTGTCTTTTCTTACAGTCTTGTCTTTTCTCCCCAGAACTGTATCACCTCAGTTCGACAGAACTGGAGATGGGTATTCCAGGTGATGCAGTGTGCAGAGGTGCATCTTCGCAATGCTGCAGCTTATCAAGAGGTAATTAATTACATCACTATCAGAGCTCAGTTGTGGCTGATGTGATAGAAGTTGATATGTCCGCAGAATCCACAAGGATAAAAGATAAAGCAATGGAAGAGATGCTTGGAGTGAGCATGATCATAGGAAGAGCACCTTTGAAAGTTTCTCTTGGAATGAAATGTTAAACTTCTCTCAAGATTGAACTGGCATGAGCCTTTGGTCTGTCTTTAATCCATGGAAAGCATAATGGATGATGGTGATTATAATAATGATATCCAAATGCTGTCACATTGTTCTGTGTTGTTAACCATGGAAGGCTCTATGTGACAGGAAGTGACAGATGCATTTTGAATTAAAATACAAAGTAATGAGAAATGAGCATCTTCAATCCAGAAAAAAAGTAAGTAATGGCATTTAAATGTATTGCCTATCATGTGCATGTCATCTACCTGCCGAGAATAAAAAAATAATTTAAGTTTCTCAAAAGAGTAGCATTAGTTTTTGTTTTGTTTTTTTTCTTTGTCCTGCATATCTTTGGGCATTCTGGGATGTACGTTGTCACTCCAGAAATGAACCTTGTAAAGAACACTTTGAACTTTCAGTTACACATGATGAAAATGACACTATTGGAAATGGAAATATTCAGCTGTTATGTTATACTATGGTGCAAAGCTGTTTTAAAGATGGCTTTATTTTCCTTGCTCAGAAGTATTCTTGGATCTGAGCAAACATTATTAAAGAGTAGCTGTCATGTTGTGGTCCAGCTAGAATATTTATGCTCTTGTTTTGTTTTCCAGTTCTTCCAAGAGGTTGGAGAGGCCGAATACTGGATGAACACAACTCTGTCTCGCATCCACCTGTCCTTTGACAGGTCTAAACTCCTGGGCAACCGATCGGATGCTGACACAATCTTGCAAGAAATTAAGGTAAGCTGAAGACTGACGGGGGCATATGTCTTGGTCATTTAGTTTTTGGTCAGCAAAATGTTAGTGACCAACAAAATTACGTTGTGCACTTATTTAGCTACAGTGGAGATCTCAGGAAGAAGAAATAAAGGAAAGTCTGCTGAATGTCTCGGATTAATCTTTTGTGGTATAAAGGTTCATGTATACAATGTAATGACTCTAATCAATACACGATCATAAGAAATAAAATCAATCCTTTCATTCCTTTCAGAGTTTAATAATGATTGTAATTTAGAATTCACAGAATCTGAAAATTTGTCATAAATGTAGAAAAACAGGTAGACCTACCAGTTCAACAGACAACATTTTGACTGACTAATGTTATAGATCTGCATGTTGATATTTAATGGGAAACTGGGGCTCATTCATAATCTTTGTCTTGTCAATGTCAATTTTGTCTTCTAAAAGCAAAAATAGAGATATAACTTGCAGTAATGTGTGACATGATAATGCAGATTGTGAAATACTGTAGGGTCATCCAATATTGTCTACTATTTCAGGATGTGCTGGCTGCCTACCTTCAGTGGCAGACCAAGATTGACTATCTGTTTGACAAAGCCAAGCAAGTGGTGCCAGTCCCACAGAGACTTCAGCCCTTGACTGACCCCAAACCAGTCATTGCCCTGACAGACTTCAAATCAAAGGAGGTGTGTGTATCAAAATTTTGGACATGCTGAGAAATTGATCATGGTATTTTTGAACCACTGATAGAAAGAGAGGGAGCAACAGTCCTAACAGTTCATGATGAATGCTAAGGATATTGAACTGAAAAGGTTCATGTATCCTTTTGCATGTACTAGAGTGCATTAATATTTTCACTAGTCATTGATGAAGAAAGTGTTCAATTTGTACTTAAATGTTCAGATTGAAGGAAAAGGCATTCTAAACTTCAGAGAAGTTGAGAATCATATGCTATGCTAGAGTGATTATTGTACTCTAAAGCTATGTGTTGGGACATGAAAAATCCTACAACTACAAATTTCAGAGAGCTCCAATGTCTGTTTTACTCAATTAAACACGCATTGAAATCAATCCTGATTTTGAAGGTGTTTCTGTATTTGTTATGAAGTTATAGTTACCTTGTGTATTATCTCAAGAATTATAGCTATAAGTAAAGGAGAAATAGCAGTTTTATTTTGTTTGTCCTCTGGTGGTCTGTTTACAACTGACAGAACAATTCATACTAAGAAATATTTGTTAAGAAAGACGAAGTAGGATGTGATTGCCAACAGTGGCCTCTACATGAACAATTAGACAACAAAGCAGAATTACATCATTCATTTTGGGGCACACTCCTGAAAGTGCACACTTGTTCAGAATGCCTTGAAATGGACATACAAACACATAATTTACAGACTTGTGATATGTTTTTTAAAAAAAAATTTATATTAACCATTACCTGTAAAATTAACTATCCTAAGCATTTCACAGTGTTTTATTGAAGATATTGAAAGAACATAAACTTCTAAAATTATTGTCATAAAATCATGTAGCCATGAGAAAAAGCTTTTACTAAGCTTTTTGATATGAGTGAATGACTAATTCAGACAAATTCATTTTCAAGACGATAGATCAACCTTATTCAAGATGTCATATTATCAATATATTTCTTTCCAGCTGGATATCATTGAGGGAGAGACCGTGACATTGTTGGATAACTCAGACAAGAAAAAGTGGAAGGTAGGGCAGGATCGAGAATAAATTTCAGATTTTTTTTTCTTAATTCTTTTTTTTTTTTTAGTGCATATGTACATACATGTATATGTAATTATTTGGTGTGCTTATCCATATTTCGCACAAACATATTTTGTCAGATTGTTTGCTCATTCATGCTTTCACTGAAGAGAAGCTCAAATTTCTATAGCTGTCTTGCTACAAAATTTATTACATGTATTTTGAAAGGAAAATTAATTTTAAAAGAAACTTAAATGAGTTGCTGTAACTGAGAGGGAAAATTATTGTCAATAAATTTTAGAGGCTTGGCTAAGAGGATATTGTATATAAAAATGAGAACTTAACAAGGTCTTCTGAAAATACTCTCATTCAGCTTTCTTCCTACGATAAGATAAATAGCTTTTATTCATGCTTTTTGAGAGTGGGAAGTGACATACACAGTTATTGCCTTTCAAACTTTGATTGTGACTTTTCAATCGTTCATGTGGTACCTATATATGGCACAGATGTCATGGAGAAATAACTGACAAAAGATAACAAGTTTAACATTGTCACGTTTTAAAAAATTTATCCTCTTCAAGGAAATATCAGACATTTAAGCACATTTTTTTTCCTGATATTAAATGGCAGATGAACTTTTCTGTATATTACAGAATACATATTGGAAAAGAAAAATCACAACAACTGTTTTTCAACTCCTTTTAGAGCAGGCCTATTATTCATTATGTTGTTATAGCGAGTGTATACAATGGACAATATTTTCTTTTTATATCCATGAGAAATCATATGTGTCAATAATGTTTTAACATTGATATTCATTATACAGTGTTGTCATGGTTGCATGAATGTGGTATTAACCCTGTAAAGCTCAAGATATATCAAGAGATGTATGATGATGAAGTCAAAATTTTAGAATCTGACTGTTGTGGCTGATGAACTAAAAGACTTCTCAAGACGAGTTAAGTTAAGAAATCTTATCTGCTAATATTTCTGTTCAAGCAAGCATGCATATGTGAATGTATGTGCCAGAGTAAGCTATTCTTTGAAGGGGAATATACCCCATGTGGTGCACTGGGCTCAATTCATTTTTATCTTTGATACATCAGGTGAGAACAGAGAAGGAACAGGTAGGCTGGGTGCCATCTGTGATCCTTCTCATTCCTGCCCCATCTGCTGATGCTATTGATGCTGCAATTAGGTGAGAATCATTATCTGGTATCTTTCCCTACCATATCATCATCCATTATCCTTTACAGGGCCACAGATCAAAGGCCTCGATGCAATGGGATCTTAAGAAAGTTTTACCATTTCATTCTGTGTATGGTTACTCCTTCTGAAATCTTCACCCAATTCATCTTTTCCTAGAGATCTGTGGCCTATTCCTAAGCCTCTATCTTTGTGGATTCCATCCCAGGGCTTATTTGTCTTAAACCAAATCTCTGTAAGAGAGTGCAGGAAGTTATTTATCTTTTTAATAAGAAAAGTGACACTCAAAAAAGATTGACTGTGAAAGATTCTAACAATATATCACAATTTAATGATCAATTTTACTGACTTTGAACAAAAAAGAAAGTGAATCCAACAGCTTTATTCATTAAGATTACACTTCATATGCTGAAGCCCATTCTCCTTATTTTTTTCTTCTTTGTAGATCTGTTAACATAGTTACCATTGCAATATACCTGCAATGCAGCTATGATGTTAAAAAAAAAAAAAAGAAGTAAAACAATAAATAGGAATTAAGGACAGAAAGTAAGTGAAAACAAAGTGAATAGATGAATGCTGTGAATTGTGGAACTCATTGCAAAGTAATGATGTAGTGTAATATGTAGGTATGGAATATTTTGATAGACACTTTTACAGTCTTTTCCTTATTTTCATTTTCAGATTACGTCTCCAGCTCCTGTCTCTGTGGACTTCTAGTGTCAAACGCCTGGGCTATCAGATGATTGCATTCATGCTGCTGGTCTTCAGAGATTGGACAGAGGAAGAGGTAATTCTTTAATCTCTTGTATGTCACTGCATTGTGGCTAGAACCTGTTGTTGCACAGTTCTCTGAATGTGGCTTTAGGTAGTATGCCACATTAAGAGGACTTGGAAAATTATTTTCCCAAATAATTCTTCATATTGAAGGCAGAAATGTATGTGTAATGGTTCTGATGAGCATCATAACCACTTAATATTCACAAACCCGAGAGCAGTCTGATTCAGTGCTGTGAAATGTGAGTCAGTGCACTGTTTATCAATTCAGTCTATAAAGTAGACAAATAACCATTCATCTCAAAGTACTTAAATATTAGACAAGATTATATTTTACCACTATTGTTAATATACATGAAGTATAGTATAGATCATGAATAGCAGAATTTTTTACTGATTGATATCTAACTAATTATTTCCTGTTTTTTCTTGATGTCTCAGTGCATTATTTTTTTCCTGGGATAAGCAGAGTTTTTTCTTTATTCTTTTACTCTATACCCTCTCCCTCCACCATAATGTAGAAGAAATTTTGTAATTACAGGTTCGAATTAAAAAAAAAACAAAAAAAACTGCATCCGGTGAAATGGACTAGTGTGACTGTATTAATGGAATTATCACACAAAACAATATACAGTGTGGCACATACAGAGATGAAGGATCAATTTAAACAACTACTTTGACAACAGTCATTCTTGTTCTAGGTGAACTTGCTGCAATCCATGGCAGCCGCTGACAGAGAGGAGCTGCTCAGGATCCTGCACTACATTGAGGACACACTGATGCAGAACTGGCAGGAATACGGTGACTTCCAGGAACTGCAGGAGAGAATTACTAGGCTGAAGATGATCTTGGAGGAAGCTCCAGAAACAAATGGCTATGCCAGTGGAGGTAAGTTTTAATGAGATCAGTTTGTTCATCATTATTATCACCTCATTTGGTGCTCTGCTTCATGGTATTAGCTAGCAGTGAGTCATCACAGTCTGACATAATTGTCGAATTCTTTTTTTTTATGCTGATGTCTGTGCCACACTTCCTCTTTTGCATTCCATCCTCTTACTTAACCAGATAGGAAATCTATCAAATTAATTTCTCTCATGTATCTACTTTGACTTTTCCAAGTGTTCTGCTTTCACTAAATGTTTTGCTCTGATTCAGTACTTTGTTTTTTCTTTCTCATAACAGGTCAAATAATTTAATGTGTCTTTCTTTTTTGGTCAGAAATTTTACAAATTATAACATTGTATGCATCACATTTAAAACATGTAAGCACAGAAATTTTGGACGGATTTTATAAGTCTGACATTAATCCTAAGTGAGGTGAAGAAGAAATCCTTACCTTTGAGCCATTATTCTTCATTGTGGTAATTCTCAGATAGCATCAGTTTCACAGATAAGTAAAACTAGGCAACTGTTTATGGAAGACATCATTTCTTTCTTCACTGGCAAAGTTCTTCTAAAGATACTTGTCGATTCGATTCGATATTTCAGACTTCGGTCCATTTCGGGTGTGCCTCAGAAGGCTGTGCCATATCAGGATATCCATCTCTTGTGTTTTGCATGTTAGACTTTTTGTGCTTTTTGGCCATTGTGCCCTCTGCCTCCTGCCCACCCAGTGCTCGTTCCAGCCACGGGGACGTGCCGAGCAGTGATCCATTGACACTCTTACAACCCGGTGCTGATTAAGAATCCTCTTTTGCTGATTCAGTTTTCTGTTCAAAGTGTTTGTCCCTTGCTTTTTTCCTAGGTACATCTCCCCTGTCCCCATCAGCAGCAGCACTGATGGGTCGTGGTGCCATTGCTGGTGGTAGTGGTATTGATAGTGAAAACAACAATTTGACAGACACTGTGGTGGTGCAGGTGAAAACTCTGGAGAATCTGCTGAACAAATACAAGGTGGGATATGAATTTATCACAGAAAAGTACAGGTTTTTGTGTTTTATGTGCTACAAGGGATGAAAGCAAAGCTTACCATTGTAGACCATCATGACTCTCACAGCTACATTAACCTTCAGTATAATTGAGGTTGAATGGGAGATCGTTGTGACCAGTTCTATTACTTCTCTTAGCCAGACACGAAAAATGTTGAGCAAGCAATGTAAAGAAGGAAAAAAATCACATTATTTCTTGTCACTCGAAAGACTGATGACGAAAAAAATTGATAAACTTATGACAATGAGAAGAAAACATTTTGTTTATACCATAGTTTTTTTCTGAATTGTTCATGATGTTTGTTTCAAGGAAAGGATGCAGATTTGATTTTTTTCCTACTTGACCCTGCTTGTTCAACACCCCTTGTGTTTGGCAAAAGAAAGTAATAAGGCTGGTCACACTGATCTCCCACTGATGGCTGAAATAAAATGGATGACCATCAGGTTTAAGTATGTTGGGAATCACATGAAATATGTAAGGAAGAAAAGTCAGGAAAAAAAATCAAGTGGCTGTGTTTTGATAAATTTCCAAAATGAGCATAACATCTCAGAAAAATTTTCAATGTCAGTTACATTCAGGTTGACACACATTATACTATGGTATAATTTGAGATTTAGATATATCTTTTGTTACATGTGATCATTTTTAGAAACTATTACATCACTTGTGGCACAGACACATTTCACATTTCAGTAAGTTTCTCTCTATCAGGCAGCAGCAGTAATTATAATAATAATAGTAATAATAAAAATAATATTAGGGAGCATTTATGTAGTGATCATCCCCATACAGTGTCCAAGCTCTGAGGACTTTGCGATCATTTACTTATGCCCTTTGCTTATGTTCTACTTGAACACATACAGTGTAAAAAAAAATTAAAAAAGCATTCAATATCATAAAGTTCTCTTTTCTTATACTCGAAATCTTTTTGTCTTTATTAAGCAGAAAACAAACTGCAAGCGAATAAAATATACATCAAGGTGACAGTTTTTGATACTCTGAATCAGTTCTAATTCTGAGATTGAATTTTTGATGTTATGTTCTGCAATGTCCTATTTTACAGGACTTTTGGACATTCTGGGAGACCTTCAAGTGTATTGCTGAGATGTTGCGCCAGCCCAAGTTCATGCTGGTCTGTGATAAATGGGATCAGCTTCGCTTTGTCACTTCTGCTCATTTTGTCAAGTGAGTTCATTCAGATTTTTTTCTTCACTTGTTGCAGCCTCTCTATATATACAGTAGCCATGATAAATCATCCGTCTCCATCGCAGTTGTCATTGGTAGGAGCTTCAAATAATCATCAGAATTTGCTATCTTCATCTCTGCTTGAATATGTAGCTTTCCTTGACTGTTAGCAATATAGAACATGTAAATGATGCTCATTTAACCTAATAGGTCCATATCAATTTACAATAGAATCAAAGTATTGGCCTACAAGGAAGCTGATTTTCCAAAATCTTATTGTGGGATCATTTTGCTGATAGAATGTTGGTCTGTCTTGAAAGTCTTTGCTTTAAACTTATTTTCTCATGTAAAAAAAATACCTCTCATGTTCTTTGCTTTTAAGCTTTCGAAGCCATTCCTAACTTTTTATCAATATGTCACTAAGGGCTATAAAGAGTTAAAAATATCAAGAAAGAGGTGAACAAACAAGGGAAGGGTATGGCTAAATTAAAAAACTTGTTATTCTGGCAGTTTTTACATCGTTTTTTTTATTGTAACATTTAATGAAATTGACTGATTTTCTCAGAGAGCTAAACATCCATGTCATTGTTAATATTTTCTATTCAGCTGAACTTAATTTGGACTAGCCAGATCAAAGAATTTGAAACAATGTCTGAAAATTTTTTATTTGACAATCGAGACTGCTCAAAAACAATATCCATCATTGTTTGCACATCATTTATCTCATTGTATTGACTTGCAGGTTCTGGGACACTCAACTCGATCTGGGCAAAGACGACATCACAAAGTCCACAGCTTCATTGGTCATTCATGAAGCACCTAAAGAAGAACTGGTCACTAGTGAGGTGACTATTGAGGAAGAGAAAGAGGAGACAACAACAGATACTGTAAGTGGATCAGCAGTCACTGACTACCAATAATGTCAGTTGTTTCATTATCAAAAACCCTTTTAAAAATCTGTTATCTAAATAATGCACAGAAAAATCAATAAATAATGATTGTTTCACAGTCTTGCAACTTTATGGAGTCGAAAACAAAACAGATTTGTCATTTGACTGAGCTCTTATTGAAAAGAAGTGAAAATTTGAATGTTTTACCTGAAATTAATAATATGAATATGTTGAGTTTTTAAATTAAATTTTTAGTGAGTAAGAAATCTTTTTGTCCCAGATTTGACCTGTCAAAATTAACTTTTAAGTTTCATTTTCATCTGCAAAGCTTCAAGAATTGAGACTTGGTTTACAAGACCTTGTGGAAAATCTATGCTCAAGCTAAATTTTTAACTATAGTTAAGTTCACTGCTACAACCAACTATATTTTCCTGTTTCAGGTGACCTCCACCCTGGAAGAAGAGCAACATACATTTGTTATCACAGGAGTCATTGATCCCAGAGATGACCGCACCCAGCTTAACTTGCAGCAGGCTATCATGTTGGGCATTGTGGATCAGGAGAAAAATATCTATGTCAATCCCCGCAATGGAAAAGTAAGACTACACTTAGTTAGTTGTGTCTGACTCATTTAATTTTTTTTTTTTTTGGATACAGCGTAGATTTTTTTTTTTAATGTGTGTGTGTGTTTTTGTTTTGTTTGTTTTGTATACTGACAGCAGATGGATATACGGGCTTAGGAAGAAATTAGGCTGATACTGGTAACATCATCAGTGATCCTGAAACATTTGTACAGGATTTTGCACTTTGAACAGATCGTTATGTTCATCAGAATAGCACTCATTCCATTTCTTCACAAGAAACCAACGACATATTTAGGAACAACACTATTAAAATTATTGTCTGTGGAGATTTTGTACTTTGTGGATACTCTTTGACTTTGAGACATTATTCAGTGGTAATATATCACATTCATCAAATCAAGACTGTTTTTTTTTTTTTTTTAAACATTTTGTCCATTGTGTGTGTTATATTTTTTTCACTTGCTTTGCTTTATATCTATATATCTCTCTCTCTCTCTCTAAATATATATATATATTATATATATACTGTTTATTTTTTTTAAGTAATATTCTGTTTTTGGTCTTAATTTTTTTATTCAGTATGTTCTTTAGTTTCATGAAATGCCATCCAATGATCATTGTGTAAAAATATAGGCTATAGATTTTATATTATTGGTTTCGTTGTTCCTTACAGTCAATGTCCATGACAGATGCTATGAATGAAGGACGTGTTCTCATGGAATTTGTTAGCAGGCGGAAGATCAGGGAGGAGAAAAACTCATATGGTCTCATCACCATCAAGATCTCCAGGGTATGTAACTGGAGACATCCTACATTGGAGTTAGTTACAAATCTCTGCCATGCAATACCAGATCACAACCTCTCCATTTAGGATCCAGTTGATTTGTAGATAAGAAGGAAGAACATCTGTTACAACTGTTTCATTGACATGATTTCAACTTAAAAAAAAATAAAAAAGAGCAATCCTAGGATTGTCAAAATAACATAGAATTATCGGTAATTTAACATATCCATACTAGTGCTTGTAGAAAGTGATAGACATACAAAGCATAGACTTCTATTACATATTTAGACCGATGTTTTAAAGATTAAATTACAGAAAATAGATAAACAAATTGTAACAGTTTATACCAATATGGATTGAAAGAGAGGCCTGCTGAAATTTACTACATACTACCTAGTGCTAGTCTGTCACTCAGTTTGACTTAAATGAAAGAAAGAAAGACACAGATATAAAGAAGAAAAGGAGATTGAAAATAAAAGAGTTAAGTACAGGAAAATCGAATTGTTTGACTTGTAAAAAGATGAGTAGAAAACAAATGAGCTGCTACTGTAAAAACTCATAAAAAGCATTTAAAAAAACAAAATTGACATGGTTGACCAAAGTTGAGTCAGGTCGCAGCTGACGATGATGGATGCCTCGCTCAATTCATTGTGTCATGTTTATGAGACATAGCACTGCTCATAAGGTATAGATTTGTAGTAGGAATATGTCTATGATACAAAGAAAATTTATATCTTTAGAAAATAATTATTTTTAAGGTTTGCAGTTTTGCAGTTAAATCTCTTCCTTTGAGTTATCATTGTGCAAAAAGATGAAGTGTATGCTTCAGTCATTGCTGATCATGTAAGGATCAAAGACCAACATGTGTTATTGATAGCATTTGTGATTTGAGAGACAAACAGATATAGGTCATAGAAAGTCATAAGTTACAATAAATATTGTAAGGCTTATCTCACCTAAAAAAATTCTTGAGTATTAAAATTTGGAATAGCTTTTGCCATTTGTACTGTTGACCACTGTTTCAAATGAAAACTAAAATTTTCTTCAATAAGTTGTCATTTTTGTATTGTTATTTATGACTGTCTGCTTCTATCTTTGTGTGATAGGAGTCCAAGCCTTACACTATCACAGGAGTCGTTGATCCCAGAACAGATGAGAAACTGTCGGTGACAGAAGCCACAAACAAAGACATCCTGGATACGTCAAACTCGACCTACAAGTAAGTTTTCTTCCACTGCTCGTTGGGGAGTCTGAAACTATTTTGCTATTATGCTCATTCACATTTTATGGCATTGCATTTGCTTTAGAAAGAGGCATTGTGGAAAATCTAAAGAATTCTGGAATAAGAAAAGGAAAAAATTGGGATAAAAAATTACCATAGACAGGTATCACAGCTACTCCAGTGGACATCTGGCATAGAAACATTCTGAACAAATGAGTCTCGAGCTGCAAAACAAGAGACATTTTCAGTATCTTAATGGAAAGCAAAAAACTGATTTTGCTGTATATCTTGGCTTTTTG
Organism: Peronia peronii; assembly: GCA_039654565.1. Taxonomy (NCBI): domain Eukaryota; kingdom Metazoa; phylum Mollusca; class Gastropoda; order Systellommatophora; family Onchidiidae; genus Peronia; species Peronia peronii. The sequence goes on along the minus strand of JBCEWB010510949.1, from coordinate 6,974 downwards.
TTTTAATCATTGAATGTTGATAAAGATTTCAACAATATTAGTTAGAGGTAATCTCAATCAGTGCATATGAACCTAAAATTAAAAACTAACCGAATGCTGGGGTCATGTAATTTAAATGCTTAACCTCATGTGACATTCCTTTTATCCAGGCATGGTGCATGTATATTTCAACTATCAATGATTGTTGTTCTCCTCTCCGACAGGACAGAGAAAGGTGAGAAGGTCCCCATAGCTGATGCCATCCACTCTGGCCTGGTGCTGGTGGAGTACCACGAAGGTGAAGGACACCACAAACCTGAGGTGGTCACCAAGACATATGCTGTCCATGGAGTGGTCGACCAGAGAAAGAAAAAGAAGGTGGAACACATTTATCTTTTTTTTTCACCAATGAAAGAGATCCTGAAAAATCATGATTTTCCTCAATAATTACAAACATATTTCACAGGCAGACAGGATCTTCACATGCCTGTGTTTTTGAGTGATTCATGGGCTGTAAGGTTGAAATAACAGTTTGAGTAATGCACAGATATCCCGTGAACATACAGTACAAGTATGTCTATGTCATTTACTGATTTTCATGAATTGTAAGGATCCCCTTCTCTCATATTGTTGCTACCACTGTTTTATAGATGCCTTCATCAGCTTCAGTGCACCTCAAAATGTTTGTCTGCAACCAGAGCAAAGTCACTCACCGCCAATTACACATGAATTGAGCACTATTAAGTCAAGTACCTAAGGAATTTGAAGAAAAGAAAAGGAAACTACCATATCACCGTTAGTCACTGAAATCATGTTCTTGTATTTCACCAGGTTTCATTCAGTGATGCCGTACGTGATGGTTTATTGGCCCGTGACACAGGAGAGTACGTCAACAATGTCACCCAAGAACGCGTGGGAACCCATGAGGCTATCATGAAGGGCTTTATCAAGGCCAGAATCGTGGCTGACCCCAGCAAACTGGAGATCAACCCTGAGAACACGATTATTGTGGAGAAACTAGAAAGTGCTAAAACTAAACTCATGCGTTCTGTGAAAGCTATCAAAGCATTTAAATCTATGGGTGGTCAGAAATAATCTATCTTTTGTTTGTAATGTATTGTTGGATGTTCACTGTTTTTTTTTTTTTTTTTTTCAAGTTTGAATTCAGGTACTTCTTTTGAAAAAAATGATTTCTTTTTTCAAGGTGAAGTGAAAAAATTTAATAAACCTCTATGGTAAAAGAGTCATAGTATGTACATTGTAGACAATGTTTGCACTGATTTTTATTTGCAAGATGAACTTGACAGTGATTTACAGACTTTTATAGAATAGTTAAAAGTAACTGTGTATCAAGGATTTCCTATACATTTTTTTTTTTTAGCTCAATCTACATTGTAGTAAAGATGAAATGGATTTATGTTCTACAAAGTGGTACAGACTTAATCTATAGTCTTTGTTTAATATACATGTGTGTTTCCTTGAGAAAGTTTGGTACTTTCAACACATTACATTCTTTATGTTCAACTGCCTGCTTAGGTAATGACTTTCCAATCTAAAATTGAGGAGCCAGTGATACCGTTTATTAGAAATGGTAGCTGCATTGAATGTGATTTCTATTCAGATTGTTTCCTATTCAGTATGTGACTGATATATTTTACTGTCTCTACAACATACAATAAAATTGTCTCACATTCCATTGTAGTATCGGTGCTATCATATTACAGAATATTACTCCGAAAAAATGTCAATGTACGAATATATCATTGCTGTACATGGTTTTTAGAATACACTTCAAGTCTCTGTATTTGAAACTTTGAAATATGAAAAAGGAAGTAAATGAAAGATTGAGAGCACTGCTTGGTCCTGATGAATTTTTTTTTTCACCCATATATATTAATACATTCCATGAAATTTTAGTGCTGGTTTCTTAGAAATTTGCTTTTCCATAGACATGATCTTAGCACACAGATTCTTTTTTTCTTTATGCTTCCATGT
>JBCEWB010510838.1:0-19078 GCA_039654565.1 Peronia peronii | reverse complement strand
TTACATTTAATTTTATTTGGTGGTAGTTTTGGAGCTCCTATTCTTCCTCTTACTAATTTTTGTGTTATCGGATTATTTTTGCTCCGTATTTGCGTTTTTAACCTGGCTTCTGGGTAGTACCGCCGCGTATAGTCGTTTTTATGGTCCGTTTCCCATTGCTCTTGCCATTTTTTGGTCCTTCCTCCCGCTGTCCTTCTTGTTGTCTGTCCACACATTCTTCCAATCATCCCTTACCTTTAAATGTCAGTAAACTTACAGTAAAAATAATTAATACCCCCTAATTAATTGGACATAAATTATAGATCGTTTAGGCTTAGTTCTTAAGTCTAGGATGAATGTATTAATTTAAACTGTGGCAATTTTTTAATTTTTCAGTTTTAGATTGGGTTATATTACCATGGAGAAAACAGTGGTGGCTATGGTCAGTGAAGTAGGAAGGGCTCCGTGAGCCCCTTGCTCTTTTGTTTTAAATCATCCATGTTTTCTTTTTTTCTTCTCACTGTCTCGGCCTTATTCTTTTCACTGATTCACATATTACCATCAGGTTTAATTATGATAAACTTCAGTAGGCATTCTTTCAGTTTTCTTTTCGTGTCAACTGTTACTATTTATCTTTCTTTCTTTCGACGCTTCATTCAACTAGGGTCGCCTGCTTCGCGGCGCGCCGGGTCTATTAATAGTATGTCTAAGTTGCTGATGACTCTGGCGTGAAATTTTTGTCATTGACACACTTTTTGTACAATATTAAAATACGTTGTCTTTACTGTTGCTTTTTGCATGCTAAAAACAAACAAACAGAACAGGCAAACAAATAAGGACGCACTAATTAATAAAGCACATAAAATGAAACATTGCCTAGGAAGTGAGATTTAATAGCAAGATTGTTCTTTGTTGTTTTGAATAAATCTTAGTAAATATTGTATCGATAGGTGTTCTTTTTTATCTTTAGTATAAAGTCTCGGACACATTAATTTTCAATGACGTACATCATAACGATTCCAGAAATAAAGACTTATAACAGTTTTAGTGAGACTTTCAATGATGAAACACGAAATCACTTTGAATCTTGTATGTTTTATAACCAACAAATACAAAAAATGGAAAAAAGTGTGTTGAGCTATCCAAAGAAAACAAGATACTAGGCAACTGCTACAACACAAATGGTGGAAAGCCAAGTAGTTCATGCTAAAGCCCGTACACAGCACATGAATGTGACAAAATATTTCAAATTGGAAAGCAAGATTTTAGGACAAAATTTGTCAAGGAAAAAAAAAACCTGACTAATTTCCTGTTAGAACTGAGAAAGATTTTATACACATTCACAGTAGTGGGTCACATACAAAGTGGAATAATTTTTTTGCCTTATCATTCCCTGGGATAATTCACTGTTGATATCGTGCTCCACACATGCAATATTGTACAGAGCTGGTTTATTCCATTACCAGAGTTTAAAATTTCGGCTTGATTATTTCTGCCATAATGGTATTTTATCTTATGTATCAATTATCACAGCTGTTGTTACAAAAAGTCAACAATTTTAACTCTAATATTCTCTAAATACTGTCAGTAGCATTTAAGAAGGTTGGGCTTTCAAGAGTGGACAATCTCAGCTGCTGTTTTGAATAGTTTCACCATATATAGTTATGCCCATTGTTCTTTACAGTTATGCCTATGTAGGCCTCAACTTCAACAGGACCAACAGTTTCAACATCAACACGACCATCAACAATATCAACAACATCTTATTTGATATCCACGCTGGCAACATCCACAGAAGAATCATCAGCAATTTCGTTCGCAACTGACGGAACAGCCAGTTCAACATTAACTAGTGGGTCGTCAGCATTTTCAACATCAGCTGGTACAACCCATCAACATTTTCAACATCAGTTAGTGAAGCATGAACATTTTGAACATTACCTAACAAAAACATCAACATTTTCAACATTAACTAGTGGATTATCAACATACTCAACATCAACTATTGAAACAAGTGAAACATCAACATTTTCAACATCAAAAGTTCCAATTTCAATTGGTGAAACATCAAGTCTTCCACTAACCGCACGAAAATCGCCGAGCCTGAAATTCACCAGGATTCCGATATTAGTTACAGCTCAGATGGGGGCCACAGCGCTCTATACTGCTACCGTTATGAATATCTCTTCCATGTCGTTATGTGCTATCATGTGCTATCAAGCTTATCCCCAAGGCGACGCCTTCCCATTCGAAGTCTCGGACAGGACTTTTTAACCTTGGCAATCCAAATGTGAGGAACTCATTGGCTGACTCTGGTGATGTGGTTCGTTTTTGGTGTTCAAAATTAACAGGGATTGTTTTTGAAAAGCGCTATTGCTTCCCTTTATCCATAAACAGGGGTTGTTGAAGAAACAGTGTAAAGAAAGAAAAACTCACTTTTTATTTTTTGGTCATTTGAAAAACTGATCACAAAATTTTTGGTTAAAAGTATTACGATATAAAGAAAACAGTTTCCTTATACAATGATTTTGTTTGGTAATTTTTTATAGTGAACATTTCAAGCAAAGAGTGTAAAAGTCATTTATTTCCTCTCAATGCTGCTTGTTCAACACCCTTGTTCCTGGCAAAAGGGAAATAACAAGGCTTGTCAAAAATAACCCTCATTTAACAAAGTGGATGAGTGTCGCGGAGATCGCAATAGGCTTCCATGTTGCAACATAGGCAAAGCATAATCACAAAAAAAGTTTCACCAGACATAGATAATGACAGATGGGAGGGGGGGGGGGGTCAGGGAGTTGGGGGGGGGGGGGTCGGAGCTCCCTTGGCACGTTATGTAGCTTTATATATGCAATAGAGTTATGCAACGCTCCAATAATGACCATTAGATGGCATGGCTGGTGGGCAGGAACCATAGACTTAGCGTTGAATTTAATCTCACAATGACGAAGAACCAAGAAACGCAGAGACATGCTGTTTTTACCAAAAATTGTTTTACAATATATAGATTGTCATAGTGTAGAAACTTTCTTTCCTATTCTATCTGAGGTATTCCTTAAACAGTGAAAGTAAGTTTAGCAAGGATTCCTTTGGTGTTAGTGCACAATTTAGCGCCTTGCTTCGTTTTGATTAGTTTTGAAATAATATGTATCTATGAAGCATTACATGTTAATTTCAGTGAACTACTTATGCTGCTAATTTATCAGTATAATTACTTTAAGAGTACATGTCATTGACTGATTCATTTTTTTTTTTTTTGGTCAGCAATTTGATTTTTAGGGAAAGGAAACAAAAAGCATCACTACTGATAAACAATTAATCGAAGTCCACTCATTGTTTCTTTACTCGGAACTGATCATAATAGCAGTTCCGCAATGAAAAAGGCAGAAAAACACAGCGGAAATATCTGTCTACCATCTGTCTTTCTATCCATCTATTCATTGTCTCAAGTCTCTATTGATGATAACTAAAATTATGATAAAAATAGATAAAAAATAATGATAATAAATTGGGGAACTCGCTATTAACACAAATAATAAAACAAACAAACAAACAAACTAAACAAAACAATACGAAACACCAAAACATAATATCCATCCATACTCTCTTCTTTCTTTATTTCCTTCTTTCTTTCTTTCTTTCTTTTCTGCGTTCTTTCGTTCTTTCTTTCTAATGATAGTACTCCTTGTATTAATTACAATTCGAGCGTTGTTTGCATATTTTCCTCCATTGCGGAAGAAATCAGATCCACTTTTGTTGTTGTTGTTGTTATTGTTGTTGTTGAGATTTACTTACAACAGCTGCCAGAAAAAAAAACAAACAACCTATTAATCCATTGAGGTCAATCTTCCATGATACTTTCAGCAAGAAATGACTTGTAAACCTTTAGTGCATACAAAATTGAAAATTTTAATTAATTCTACACACAAGCTAGTTGAAACATGCTTTGTACGAGAGTAGAAATGTTGTTTCTTTTTTGCTTGTCACGTATACGATTAAAACATGAACTGCACTGTCACGCTCTTCAGGGCATAACGAAACTATACCAGAAGAAAACCCATAGCTCTCGTGGAAGATAATTTAAAGATCAAAACGACACTGCCCTGCGATTTAACGTGTGTAGCAAGCGTGCCCATCTCGATGTTGGTATTTTGGATGATTAAATTGAATGTTACTCAAAGAAAACGTGTTTGCTGATTTGAACGTGCCATTCTATCGAACGAACGTACAATTAGGATCAAACACTCTCGCCAATTTACTAGTCAATTATTATCGCCTTTTTAGGATGACGTCAAACATAAGCAGCTTTTTTCTGCTTTAAGTTAGTAGAAACATACATCTTTATGTAACAATGTTGTGTGCCAAATTTCACGTGAATACATTCAACAGTTTTCAAGTCCTTAAGCCTTTTATGGGTTTTGTTGCAGATTTATAGTACATGTATACATATCTACAACAAAACCCACAAAAGGCTTATGAACTCAAACTACTGAATGTATCCATCTGAAATTTGGCACACAACATTGTTGCATAAAGATCTGTGTTTCTACTTGCAAAATCCTCAAAAGCTTATTATATTTGATGTTATTCTAAAAAGGCGATAACAATAGTAAATTCTCGAGGATATTTAATCCGAATTGTACGTTCGATAGAATACTGTTTCATGTTATTGTTCTTCAACTTTCGTTCGCAGAGCATCAAAAACAACAAGCACGTTTTCTTTAAGAACATTCAGTTTAATCTCAGATATTATGACTAGACCCGGCGCACTCGTAATAAGCCTTTAGCCGCCATGGGCCGAAGTGAACAAAGTGAGCGTCGCGCATCTATGGGACCCAATCTGACTCTAAAAACTAGCACGTATAAATAAAAGCACAAAACAACAACAACAACAACAACAACAAACACAGGGTAGATAAGAAAAACTAGGACTAAAACTTTTCGCAATGAGTGACTGATTTAATATTAATCAAAACCCTATCGAATCTAGATACCCTTCAATTAATAATAGTAGTGTTTATCATTATAGAGAAATCAATCAATCAATAAATAAATGGTAATAGTTGATACGAAAAGAGGACTAAACGAAGGCCTACAGAAACTTATCATACATTAGTCCTGATGTTAATCAGTGAACCAGTCGAAAGAAGGAATGCAAGGAAGTAAGAAAATAAGAACATGATGACATAAGACAAGAGAGGTCACGAAGAAATAGAAGAAAATCAAATTGTTTTAGTTGTACATGTGAGAGTAAAAAACAAATGAGGTGCCACTGTAAAAACGCATACAAAGAAAGCGAGCAAAATGGATCTGATACAGTTCAACATCACAAACAAGAAAGCATTCTCTTTTGGTGTTAGATGTCATGGATGTGAATGCTTGCGTGCACTTTTATATAATACTGGACACTACAAAACTGCAAGGAGATGGCGGTGGACTTGAGATCCTCAGATATAGCGCATATTGTTGTCCGAGGTGTTAGTTAAGTTGCTTTCATTTCATTTTCAGTCTGTACCAGGGAGTCAAGGTCGAAGATCCGCTTCGTCTGGAAGAATGTGCACCTGCTTTAGCTGTTCAACGAAATTTTTTTTTCTGTCTCTCCTTGTCACCTTTTTCTTCATTAAAAAAAATTGTCGCGAGAAAAACACTCTCTTTTGTGTCAATTCCCTCAGTATACTCGAGAAATAGGCATAAAAAGATAAAATAGGATGAGAACAAAAAAAAAAAAAAAAATGCTCATTCTGGTCCATTTTTCACACTGGAGTGAGAGAAACTTGGAGATAGCAATTTGCATTTTTTGCAACTCACGCTTGTTTGTCTGAAAGTTTTTGTGCTGGATATGTGTGAAACATTCTTTGCACAGCAACCTCCCTGAGCTTTTGTATCTTCAGTCCTTGGTAAAAATCAGTATCTAAAAAGTAAGAGCTGCACACTTTTTAAGTCTTGTGAATTTAGAATTTGCAAAGAACCAACATGGAAGATGCAGGACATCTGCATACCCAACAAAATCAAATGCACTTTTTAACTGAGTGTGTAAAGGTTCAAACTTGACTACATGGTTTGGTCCTTCTTCCCGTTCTCCTCCTTATTGTCTGTCCACACATTCTCCAATCATCCTTCACCTCTGAATGCCAATAAGTCTCCATTAAAATATAATTAATATCTCCTAATTAATTTGGAAGTAGATTACAGATCGTATAGGCCTAGTTCTCAAGTCTAAGATGAATATGTTAATTTAAACTGTGGCAATCTTTGAACCTCTCAGCCCTGGATTGGGTAAAATTGCAACAGTGGAGAAGACTGGGCTGGCCACGGTTAGTGGAGTAAGCTGGGCTCAGTGGGCCCCTAGGTCTTCTGTTTTCAACCATCCATGTTTTCTTTTCTTCCTTCTCACTTCAGTCTTTCCACTGCTTCACTAATTAGCATGAGGCCCAATATGTGATAAATTTCCTTTAGTCCCCTTTTCGTATCAAATGTTACCATTTATTTATTATTATTTTGTTTTCCTTCGTAATCAATTGAACCACTAGCAGTACTCACTACTATTATTGTTGGGAGGGCATCTAGGTTCAACAGGTTTTAGATTAATTTTGGTAAGTCCATTACTCATAGTGAAGAGTTTTAGTCCTAAATTCCCTACCCATCCTGTGTTTCCAATGCTCTTTTGCTATACGCGCTTCATTCCATAGTGTTGTCGGGCCCCATACTTAGAGCTCCGACGCTCTGTTCAACTTGGGCTGGAAATTGTCCATTCGCACTGGCACTGTTTAATAGTAGCCTGTGTCTATAGTTAAACATCCAGAATGACAACATCGAGGTGCACACGCTTGAAATTCATTTTGAGTCGTGGGGCAATATTGGTTTGACCTTTATTTAAGAAATCTCCCGCGAAGACCATGGGTTTTAGAGCTGTTTTGTCTAATTCTTGTTTGTTTGTTTGTCTGCCTATTTGTTTGAACAGTTATTTGTTTGTTTCCTTAATTTGTTATATTTGTCCGATCTCTTCTGCTCAGTGTTTGTGATGTAGCTTTGGAGAAACAACATTATCTATTGTTGATGGGACACGGGTCGATCTCTGCGGACAGAGACCCAGACATAACGAGTTAGACAGTGATTTAATCAGAGAAAGAGAAAGAGAGAGAGGGGAGGGAGGAAGGGAGGAAGGAAAGGAGGGAGGGAGGAAGGCACACAGTTACGGATAGAGATAGACAGGTAGATGACTCCACAAACCGACAGAGATACTGGAGGACACTGACATGGATATTCAGACAAACAGAGAGACGGAATAATGGCAAGGCTGAACATCAAAGAAAAAAAAAAAAAAACATAGTTGAAGCATTAAAATGGTTGAATACAATAAGACCACATAGGTGCAACTCATAATGTGTAATTCGGGCAAAGTGTCCATTCCTCGGTCTTTGAAGAGGCAACCATTGGCGACTGCAAAATGAAACGTGGCCAATTCATCCATCAATGATAGCTATTTTAAGAATGTTCTCTTTCCTCTTTCTTTCTTTCTCTCTTTCCTGTTTTTTTTTATTTCGTATTATTTTCGTTTTCTTATTCAGAACAGATGTCTACTGATCTTTTGATCAAGCTAGCCATACCGATTATTGAAGCTGGTGAGGACACAAAGTTAGGTATGGCTGGCGTGACTGATCCGGTCCTGTTTTGGCTTAGACGAGCCCGTGAGATGCAAAATTAATGTTATTCAGTTCGTCCATGAAGTTGTTTTCCTTTATTGGTAATACATGTAGTATACTGCCCCTACCTGTATGAACTGGATCTGTCTGGCTGTATCTGGTCTGAAGTTGACGGCACCGATAGCGAGTTGAGTTAATCGGTCAGAACTATGTAACCTTGAGGTAAGTTAAGCCGTGCAATGAATTTCATCCTCTCTGACGCGTGTGGTATAACAAATTAGGATGCTGTTTGTTTTTTCATGTGTTGTTTCTCTTTTCATTTCACATCGGCAAAAGTGCAGAATTGCAGGTGCTTCCTTATTCTACAGCTGCTGCCATTGCTGCTGTCAGTATTGATGATGATGATGACGATGATGGTCGTTGTTGATGTTGATGATGATGATGGTGTGGAAGTTGTGGATGCTGATCTTGGGTAGGGCGATGATAGTAGTTGTTGATGTTGGCGATGATGACGATGCTGGTGGTTGTTGTCAATGCTAGTGAGGATGACTATAATGGTAGTAGTTGTAGATATTGTTGATGATGAAGATGATGATGATGATGTAGCTGTCGATGCTGGTAGAAGGATTATGATTGCAGTTGTCGATGCTGGTGGTTGATGACGATGATGATGATAGTTGTTGATACTGATGAGGATGGCGGTGATAGCAGTAATCGATACTGGTGATGATGACGGTAATGAACGTTCTTGTTGATGCTGCTGGTGTTCTTGATCGTTATGACGCGGAGGATGAGAATAGTGAGAGATGGGCAAGGGTCGGTGCTGGTGAATTTGATTGCCTCTGAAATAGCTTATAGTATGTGCATGTTTGTGATATGCTTGTTAATGTTTACGACACTGTTGTTGTTTCTGAATGTTTCAGGTAAAGGAATTGTTTATGGATTATTTGGTGTTTGTACTGTTTGCGATGTTTATGGATATATGTGATACTGGTGACATTTTTGGATGTTTTGTGATGAAAGTGATCTTGTTTGTGATACCAGTGATGGATGTCTGTGTTTTCAGTGGTAATTTTGGATTTTTATGGTACTGAATTGGTTAGAACGCAAAAGCAGAAACATTCGGCACAACCATGATCTAACTAACGAATGTGGCATCCCATGAAGTTCATTGTTTACAGATTCATACCGAAAACAATACGAAAGATTACAAAAAGCAGTTGCTCTGGGTTCATGTTTTCAAAAATCAATAGAAAATGCTTCATGTAGACAATAATAATACACAACCAAAAAGTACTTTTAAAAGTCACGTTAAAACAACAACAACAAAAACTTTGAGTCCTGACATTGCCAAAACTCCATTCAGTATCTAAACCCTTGTAAAACATTAAAATCCTGGAACTTTATAAAGGGAAATAACCAATTAATTTTCCCTCTATCCAATGCATCATTGTTTACCTCACACCTTGTTTAGCTCGATAGGCGACAGAATCACCAAATTAATTGTTCTCTTCCCCTCTGTGACATCGAACTATCTGGAGAACACTGGTAGATGTTTCTTCAGGAAGGAACGAGTGTGCATATCCTTCTCAGAATTCTCAAAAATCTGGGGCGAGGACAGATAAATATCGGGGGAGGGGAGAGGAAGGCGGGGGGGGGGGGGGGGGACTTTCTCGGGACGAGAACGAGGCAGCGAAAAAAAAAAAAAGGACAGGGCAGGGCTGTATTGAAGCTACAGACAGAGATGGGGGAAAAATAATATTTGAATAATAAAAAAAAAATGGTCACAGGGAGGAGTTTATGGAAATAAAATGGACGGGGGGAAAGAGGAGGGAGGTCAGAGACAGAACACAAAAGACATGAAAAGCAGAGTATTGGACAGTCACTGTATTATCATTAATTGTGCACATTTCTCATTGTCTTGCTCACGTATATAAGTAAATGAATGAATAAATAAATAAATAAATAAATAAATAAATAAATAATAAACAAATAAGTAAATAAAATAAATAAATCCCTCATCTTCCTGCCGGACATAAGAATAGTTTTCCCTGTCCATCTTGTGCATGTTAGGACAATGTTTACATCTCTATAACCTCTCAGTCGCTGTGCTTAATGTGCAGTCTGGGGGGGCTGTGCACAAAGTGGATTTTCTATGTTATGTTACATGTACTGATAAAATCATGATTTACGTAATTATTACTCGCATAATTCTATAAAAATCATAAGGATTCCACCAAGGCACATGCTCACATATAAAAATAGTAAAAAAAACAACAAGACAGGAGTAACATTGAAATTAGAGCAAAACAAAGGCGCAGTCCATATGTGAACCAAAACTCGATAATAAGACATTACTGAAAACGAGCGCGGTACGATTTAGTCTGAGAAATATGCCATGAATTATATTATGTGATAAAACATGGTATTGTTAAAGTTTTGCTATTTGTATTGCATTTTCATTTACCAGTGCTCATTAAGGGGGGGGGGGGGGATTCTGAAATTAGGTTTTTGCTCAAAATATTGATTTCGGGTCTTTTTTTTTTTTTTTTAAGTCTGCCTTTTTTAAATATAAAAATGGTATCAAAAACCTCATATGCCCATTCTAAGATGTCGGGAGAATGGTCAAACAAAGGTTGACGGGCTCCTCTGCCATCCAGGCTCTTGCTCATTATATTTCACTGACTACGGGCAAATTGCCTATAAAGGGCTTGATTATGATCTCCTTCACTAATTTCGGGAGCCTCAGTGCTAGGAGTGAACACTGACTCTCAATCTGAGGCGCTGATCCCACCGGATATCTGTGAAAACTCTAAAATAGACTTTGCACGGCCTAATAAGGGCGAAATATGCCCTGTTTCTGCTGTTTTTGAGTACAATAGTGGGTTATCTGTCACAAGAAGGGTAAAGACACTCTGGTTTTGATCGACGAAGACATGCCGGCCATACATAGCCCGCCCTGGAGCCTAACATGACTCTACGGAAGCCCTTTTGCTGATAGGGGTAGGGGAAAAATAAGGGGGGGGGGGATGGGAATAGAGGCACAGAAAAGGCAAAATACGTCACAGAAATCATGGAAGGAAGTATACTAGGTAAAATATGTTTTAGAGTTGAAAGTTTCTAGGGAAAAAACATTAAATGCATTTTTCTCAAAATGATTTTTTTTTTTTTTAGCACAAATATACTATTTACTTTTTTATTTCTGGAGCAACTGCCATGAAAATTGGCATGAATATAGAACAAATCAATATAAAAAATGGTCAGAGGGGATTTTTTTATAACATTGTAAATGTAGAGAAATTTGAGATTTTGGGGTCAAACTTTCGGAAAATTCGTGACTTTTTTACATGCCGATTTTCAAAATTTGTGGGGAAAAAAAAGCTACTTGTCAAAAGTCCGAGCTAATCACTTTTAGATATTGAGCTAAAAAGTATTTACACAAACTTTCCAGCAAATCAGTTGAAAAATGTAGAAGCCTTCTTATAGTAAAGCTACACAATATCGGGTAGCAAAATCCAAAATGGTGGCCGTTGCCAGGGCAGTTATGAATGATTTCAATTTTTTTTTCGATTTTTTTCCCTCTAATTTGACTATGCCGAATTCGATTGTAATGATTTAGATCATCTTCCCCCAGCAGTTTCCAAAATGTCTTACAGGAGCCCCCCCCCCCCCCCTTAACCGGATGAGAGCACTTACACGAAGATAATATATTAACATAAGGTGAGGAGATGAAAAGATAATCAAGTCAATGGGAAAAAAATGATGGTTGGATAGTGGATGATCAACAGAAGTAAGAATAAAAGGATGACACCAAACATTATTGACATTTTATCTAATGTGCTTAAACTTGCAATAGTCATGACTCTTGAATAGTCATTGTTTCAATAAACGGAGGCATAGTATACATATGCCAAAATATAAGAGGATACCTCTCGCTCTAATCAATCATTTCATAACGAAATGTGTTATTTCATACTCGGTTTGACCAAAATAACTGATCAAGATATAAAACTTTCTGTAAAATATTTTCAAAATTATAAAAATGACATAAGTATCAGTCTGGGGAAACAAAGAATAAAGATGAGAAAATTATGATGGAAATGACATTGGAAATAGTGCTCCAGATAATGGGCACCCACACATTTCCGGTGACGTCAATCAAAGGACCCATAATGCTGGAGACGACAATGTAATTGGAAGGCAGGAGAGCTCCGATAAGGGACATTACTCTTCCGGCTCTGGTATTTGGCACAATTTTGTCTTTGGATGACTGATTCTGTTGACGGAAATAATAATACAGTAATATATTGCATACCGATATGACTTATATTACATTTCTATTATTTCGTAACAAAGTATAGAAATGTGAAAACACCATTTAAGCTATTTCAGAGATGGATTTTTGTTAGACTAACCATATTCACAGTTCATTATTGTTATTATTACAGTTTGAAGTTTGCTTTCATTGTTTTTATGGATCTGTTTTTTTTTTTTTGCTTCCGATTTGAACATACAAGTGGGAACAAAGAAAACTCTTTTTACTCACTGACACTAATTTCAGGCTTACTAAGCTCATCGAAAATTTTCATGGAAATAACATATTTGAAGCTAGTTCATTATAATGACACTTTTGGAACATATTATTGGATCTCTTTGCATGATATATATATATATATATATATAATATCGACCTTTAAGGAATGGAACTAATCTGTTTTTTTTTTTCCAATTTTTTCATTATTTATTTTTTAAAAAAATTATTTATTTATCTATTTACTTATTCTTTGGTAATCATTCTCCCCTTTTGTTATAAATTATTTGCCTTGGTATATAAGTGCTGCCTAGTTAAAGGACAGTCAAACAATTTTAAAAGTGTAAACGAAAGTTAATTGGCGGTAGTGACATATACCAATTCCAGCTAAATGAACTCTGCTCATCACACCATTTTCTCATTGGTGCAAAACTTCAGAATAGCCCAGAAGACTACCTAGACACTTTTTGGGGGACAATCACTCTGGTTGAATTGCATTTTCCGAAAGATTTATAGACTACAGAGACAGACATGAAAGACAAGGCGGGGAACGAAGGGAGAGAGTCAATTTTTATTGCTGTCCACAAATAAATTATAAAATACATGTACCTATATCAAGATATATAACACGAAGTCCCATCTTTGTCTTATCTGCATGGCCTTCTATTCCCTTTAAAAAAAAAAAAAGAACTATAAAAAAAAAAATCAAAAGTGATTTTAGATCGTAGATATCCTTAGAACATAAACATGAAAAAAATGTTTTAATCGCACTATACGCCATTATTGCTTTAGTCTGTGAAGATTTCGAAAGACAATATACAAAGTGGTGCAAAAAAGAGACCAACATTTATCAATTGTTGGTGCGAGTGTTCTCCTGCGCCATTCCCGGAGCTGAGAGACTTCATACAAATTATTTAGGTCTACTCGGGTTGGTTCTCAGCTTTGATACTTTCCTGGAGTTTGTCAGTCACAATTCAGCACACAGTAAAGTGATGCACAGGTCCAGATTGATACTGATTTCCTGGCAGGACGCTATAACGAAAGCAGAAAATAGAAAATCAGACTGTCAGCCAACTTTTGCACTACCTTACATATCTACTGAATAGTCAAAATATCTTCACCTTATCCTGAGTGTACTTGTTGGCAAGGACAAAAGGCAAAGTGTAGATACAGGTTCTAAAAGGTCCAAACATAGCCATGGCCACGAAGTAAACTTCTACACGTTGAACGAGCATCAAGGCGAGGGTGCTGGTTACCACGGCGATATGGCACATGACAAAGTAAGCCCTTTCACCTGGAGGTGATAATTTGTTCCAAAAACATTTGTTTCATTTTATATTCATAATTACGCTATGGCTGTACGTCCATTCATACAGCAATTGATTGATTGATTCATCCACCCATCCATCCATCCATCCACCAATCCATCCATCCATCCATCCATCCATCCATCCATCCATCCATCCATCCATTCAATCCATCCATCCATCCACCCATCCATACATACATCCATCCTTCCATCCATCGATTAAACACTCCAGTCACTCATCCATCTATCTCTATGACGTCTTACTCAAAACCAATTCACTTTTAAATGACCTAACACTCATTTAATTAGGGGCACATATATAGCTTTAAAATGAACACTTTTAATAAATACCATATCAAAATAACTATAGATAGGTAGATCAACCAACTAACGAATTTACAAACTGACGATCCAATCAAACAACTAAGCAGTCAACCGATCCATTAACAGATCACTAGCACTCAATCGACCAATCTTCCAACCCCACAATAAACGAACGAACCAATCAACCAACGAACCAACCAACCAGCTAACCAGCTAACCAACCAACCAACCAACCAACCAACCGACCGGCCAGCCAGCCAACAAACAAACAAACAAACACGCAAACAAAAAGAAACAAAAAAAACACCAGGCAACCAACCAGCCAAAAAAATAACAAAACAACCAATCAAACGAGAAAACAACCAACCAAGCAAGCAGGCAAGCAAGTAAGCAAGCAGGTAAGCAATCAACCAACCAGCCAATCAACCACCCCCCCCCCCCAAAAAAAAACACAAAAAAACAAACAAACAAACAAACAAAAACAAAACAAAATAATCAACCAACCAACATTCCAACCAACCAACAACAAGAAAAAAAAAAAAACAACTAATCGTTCAACCAATCAACAACGCAACCAATTAAAGAATTAAACAACTAACGACCACCTAACCAACAAAAATGTAGTCTTCAAAAAGAAAATCTGCTAACAACTTTACCCGCCGACCGAACGACTGATGGATAGAGAAAATGGTTACTGAAGCCAATAAATTTACCAAATGAAAAAAAAAAAAGGTCAAAATGAAAACTCACCAATGATTTCAAATATTTTGATGTTGAAGACACTTGTACTGAAATAACAAATGTAGAAGATCAAGCTGCCCAATGCTGCAGCACGCAGCCCAGCCCTGTAATTGTCATTTTCCGGGGTACCCACAACTGCCAAAGGATCTCCAGCGTAGATGCCAAGGGTTAAAGCGTTAGGGATGTACATGAGGAACGATAGCATCGAGCTCACCGAGAAAGCTGAAGCCACCAGGAGAATAACAAGGCGCTTATTCCAAAAAGGAGTTGGTTCATTTATTTTAGTGGAAATCGAAGTTAAATATTCCAGTTTTTTATTGTGGAAATCTCCCAAGGGTGCTATAGCATTGGATATTGAGAGTTCACTCCCCACACGGGGTCTGGTCGGGATATCCTTCTTACTGAATTCATCTTGCAGAATTTGGATGTGGTCTCCTGTCATAGCTCTCGGGCGGGTGAAGTTAGACATCTCACTTCCCTCCACACCTTTGACCCCGGATGCAGTGCTGACATTGAACCGAGATTTATCTGCTCTCGGGTCGATTTCGTTTGGGATAAAAGAGGACACGCTCAGAGAGAAGGACATATATCTACTGTCATTAGTTATTTCTTGTCCTAGGAGCAGTGGAGTCTTATCGTTATGTCGTTTGTCTTTGCTTTGTTCTTCCTCATTGTCTGACAGTTCTTCTGGAACCACCGGGCCAATCACATGTTTGATATCTGAATGCATGGATTCTGTCTTTTTGGTACTCCTATTAATTTTATTTGGTGTCATTCCACTGACAGTCATGTCATCTAGCATTTCTTTCTTCATGACTCTGCCCGTCAAGAGGGTACAAACATTGCCAGAAACGATGATACAAATGAGAACAGCGATGAGAAGAATAAATGTGGCAGCGGTTCCGTCGACGTGGAATGTTTCACTTAAGAATGAAGACAGATCAAAAACTCCTAGGAGAGACATCAGTGTACCTGATGATGAAGCCATTAAAGTGGCCGTTACTAGCACGTTGGTGTGAAGGGCAGGTGGCGTGTGGTCCAGTACATATGCCCGGACAAATGGGTTACCAATATCGAACCCAAAGTCAAGTAAGATATATCCCAAAATACCGAGCGCTCCTTTAAGTGTTATCTCGGCAACATTAGAAATGATTACAGTATCATTAGTCGCAGAATTTGGTAGACCTGTGCTTTCGTGGTCATACATGTCCAATAAGTGTAAGATCTCTGATGAAGATCTGTTTCCACTAGAAAGGATGGCCAACCACGGCTCTGATATAGTATCATTTCTTACTTTGGTTATTGGAGTGCTCTGAGCCCATTCATTTCTAACTTCCTTGTCTGCCTGACTTTCAAGCACGTCAGTATGAAACAAAGGTACAGTTTCTGAAATGGGAGATACAGACGAGCTATAGTGTCCAGTGTCCAGAGATACAGGTCGCAAGTCGTCTACATTAGCCGAGGTTGTCAGAATTTTCAAAGTGCATGCTGCTATGACCACTATGGCGCCAGTCAGCGTGGAACAGACGCCAGCCAACAGTGCTATCATCTTCCTTTTCTGCGAAATTGTTTAACAAAATAAATAAATAAATATTCGAGCTTTAGGAAGAGGGGGGGGGGCAACATGTCTCTGTGAAGAGAAGGAGTTTATAATTATAATTATGATATAATCAATTGAATTGACGATATGTGAGTTCAGTGGATTTAAGTTATGTAAAGAGGTCTCTTTATAAATGAACTTGTCATCTGTGAACTGAAAGAATTTGTAATGAGAAATATTTTCATCCAGCCAATCTATTTCCCTTTGCCAAGTACAAACAGTATAAAACAAACATTATAAAGAAAGAAAAATAGCTTTAGCTTCTGGTATCTGAAACACATGAAGAAAAAAAATAGCACGATAAGAGTTTTTTTTTCTTTCATTGTGAGTTTTTCCAGAACACTCTGTTTATCACCCTTTAAATACTAAGAGAACGTTTTTTTCTTCACAGTGCTGTCTCTTAGTTGTGTTGACTCTCATTTTATTCAACACTCTTTAAAAAACTCTTTACAAGTTTATCTAATTACTAGAAGAGAACCCACGGCCTCCGTGGGAGATTTTCTAAAATATATGTAACCCTGCGACAGTGTATGGCAAGCATGCGCATACTGATGCTGATATTTTGGTTATTTAAACTGAATGTTACTCGAAGAAAACCTATTTTGAACGCGTCATACTATCGAACGTACAATTCGGATCAAGCACCCTCGCGAGCTTATTATTCAATTATTACGGCATTTGTAGAGTATCGTCAAAGATAATAAGCTTTTTTTCGGGTTTATGTACATAGAAACACAGATCCACATTTAACAATGTTGTGTGCCAGATTTCAGTTGAATCCATTCAGCAGTTTTCGAGTCCATAAGCCTATTGTGGGTTTTCTTACAATATTATAATATAGATCTAACAGATGATGATTGTCCTGGAATTTGCTGTTTACCTATTTGTTGTTATATGAAACACAATGTGGTGTTAAAATTCGGATTTACAGAGAGCAGCTGAGAGCAAGTGGCGTATCTTGTGTTTTATCCATTGCTTACGAAGAATTCACATAACTGGCTACTCCTTGAATAATTCAACCTATAGGCAGGGCTGGTCCTGAGCCTCTTCAACAACAATACGTAGCAACAATTCCTTTTGGGAATCTAGAGAAATTTGTCTTTCGTCCTACCTGTGGGTTTGAACCCCTGTCGGTTAGCAGGCCCATGAGCGGTATTAGCAGGATTCCCAAACATCCAGCCACAATTCCATTGACAGACATCAAGGAGACAGGCACTCCAAGATACTGTAAGCTGTGAATATAGGCCAAGTGAAAGGTGTGCATATTTTGTGCCACTGATGTCATAACATCTTGGAGCAAGGAAACGACCAAGATTCTCTCACTAATACAGATAATAAAGAGTCACCTTAACATGATCGCGACTATTATTTTCAACATTCACATTTTTCAAAAGTTTCGAGAAATGACACGTGAAGAATATGGACTCACAGCGAAAAGTCCTAATAAATACGACTAAATCTATGTACTTTGAAACAAGTAATGAACATCTTGGAAAAGACAGTAATGCTATTATAGATAATGCCCATGTATACATTTTTATTTTCTTTCTATAAAGTCATTGATATGTTTCCCAAAGATAAAGATAAAGATAAATAAACAAAGCAACATTTACCATTAAAAGAAGATAACTCAGGTTTCACGCACAGTTGTTTCACTTTTTATTTTCCAAATCTCTGGCTAGGCTGTTTTTTTTTCCTTATTTAAGAGCGAAGCATTATGATCATTTTGAAACTCCGGCTTCGGCAATGGTGGTGATTTACAATAATATAAATATTATTTATATTCTACCATTTTTTTCCCTCGCCAGTTCTGTTAAATGTTGTTGAATGTCAAGGGCATTTCAACACATAAAATATACACTAAACTTCTGGTTTTGTTCCGAGTAAAGCTATTATCCTGGGAGACTAAGTCCTACACTCCTACCTAAGAACTGGAGAGAAGCCATTCCAAAGGGTGTCCAATTTTTCCAGTGCTGCCTGAGATTTGAATTCCAGTCATAATTTTGTCTAGAGACAAACGTCCACTTCTTTGATCAGTGCAAAGTATGAGTATTTTACTTTACCTGAGATAATTATACACTTGTTCAAAAGCTGTGGTCGCTTCGGTGCCAAATAGAGCAGATGTCAACATCAGTTTCTTCAACAGACTCATCCGTGGATGAACACTTTTTTGTCCCTTTCCTTGCTGGTGTTGTTGTAGATCACCATCCTGTTGCTGCTGCTGTTGCAGCTGATGCTGAAGGATAAAAATCGAACTCTGGATGGACTGAGAAATGGAGCTGTGAGCCGCCATCTTATCGAATCGGCGTCTTTAGAAATCGACTCCCAAGTGAATTACGCAAATGGTTCTGTCCAGTACGTGATATTATGGCAAACTTAAATTTGTGTTGGCCCTCAGTTGATCCAGAAATCATATGTCAAGTGTCCATACAATCATAGTTTTCCACTCTTTTATATCTTTTCATCAAAACAGATCACGGCATATTGTCATGCTGAATTTTGTTTATTTTTGTATGTCATGAAATCCTTCCGTGAATATGACCTCGAATTAGCGTGGTTGTGAATAGGTTATAATACTCTTACAGAATTACAGTTCATTTTTTGCTTTAAATTAGGGTTAAAAAAATAGGTTTCTTTTAATGTCATGTTTAATTATCGTTAGTGACAAAGTAGACAATGTTGCTGTTGTCGTTTTTGTCTTTATTGTGGTTGTTATTTATGTTGTTGTTGTTTTGTTGTTGTTGTTGATGATGATGATATTTTTTTCTGTTTCTTTATTTTACTCTTTATTTATTTATTTATTTATGTATTTATTTATCTATGTTTTTATCATATTTTTTTTCATATTTGTGGCCTTTTCATTAAAATTTAAATACCGAATGACAGTTTGCTGTGTTTTTTTAAGGGGGGGGGGGGTCCTGAAATTTGGATTTTGCTAAAAAAAAATGCGATTT
>JBCEWB010510727.1:0-15872 GCA_039654565.1 Peronia peronii | reverse complement strand
CCCCCCCCCCCCTCTCCCCCCCCCCCTCCCCCCCCCCCGCCCTCCCTCTTTAAACTGCAATATCACTGACTAGAACAACGTTAGCTCAAAACTTTTTTCATCACCTGAAAGGGTACAAAATAAGCTTTCACATGACACCAAAAACCCCACACGGTGAAAAATCGACATGTCTCTCATTTTGACTGGCTGGGAGACATATAAAGCATAGCTCAAATCAAATAATAATAAGATAATAATAATAGTAATAATAATAATAATTACAGATTTGGAATCAGTTGTCGAAATTAGGGCGGGCTTCGAGTGCACGTCTCTATCTGATGCTTATTAAAAAAAGATAGCAACTTACATTTACCCCTACCCTTATAAATAGACCTAGCTCTAGTATATGTAGGCCTATCCATAAGATTATTGTGTGGAGAAATACAGACTGAATACTCACGTCTTCGTAGTTTCTGCTTGCACCAGGAATGGCAGAGAAGCAGTTAGTTTCTTATGTCGACTTACCTTTTTCTTCACTGTATTCATTCTCTGTGTACGAAGTCTTAATTATACAGTGCTCAACAAACAATCATTCTTAGATAATTCTGAAAATCGAGGATGGTAACTTTGGGCATACTACCTCACGCACTTCGGTAAACGTGCCGCCATAAGTGGCCCTGTGGCGCTCAATGGCCTTGCTTCATTCAGCGTTAATTCGCCTATTCCTTCGCTTACTCACACGACATGCACCTAGACTGGAGTAGAAAAATATCTTGCAACGCCATTTATTGTCTGCACGTAGAAAACTGAGTCGCACTGGGTGACAAACTGGATGTGTGGACTGTTCGAATGTTCCATTGAACTGACTCCGAAACAGGTATTGATACATCTGAAGGAAATGCGAAGTCAAATTAGTTGAACGTGCATAGCGCGCCTAAGACTTTAGATTTGTGCTCACAGAGAGAGAGAGAGAGAGAGAGAGAGAGACAGAGAGAGAGAGAGACAGAGAGAGAGAAAGGGGGGGGGGGGGAGAGAAAGAGAATGAGCTGCGTACGTCTCACGGCGAAGTGGGCTCAGATGGAGGGTTCCATTGGCTTCTTTTCAACAATGAGTCGGTCCCAGGGCTGTTCATTAAATTTCACACACAAATTTGGCATCAAAGAGGCCCCAGTGGGCAGGGAGCCGAGAGTTTTCTGATTTCTATTTTGTCATAACATCGTTATCCGAACACAGTTAAGATCTGAGGCAACTCCTTTTTTGTATCAGAAACGAACGAATTGTCGTTGATGGTGACAGAAATCCCAGGTCGAAATGTTCACTTGCATTCCTAGATGTTCAGCTTCAGTCCTAGATGTTCAATTATAGTCCTATGTGTTAAATTAGAGTCTACATGTTCAAATACAGTTGTACATGTTCAGCTTCAGAACTAAAAGTTTAGTTATAGTCTTACATGTTCAAATACAGACCTAGATGTTCAGTTATTGTCCTGCATGTTCAGTTACAGTCTACATGTTCAATTACAGTTCAAGATGTTCAGTTATAGTCCTATATGTTCAAGTACAATCCCAGACGTTCAATTACAGGCTGAGACATAACATATTGGTAGTCCAAAGGAACCAAAACTAAACTGCTCTGACATTATTTCTCACCGGAATCTGTGACAGTCAGTGATACAAGACCAGTTGATGGGTAACATGTTGGATAGGCGACAGAAAATAGCAGATGACATAATAGGCAGAAAAGTGGCTAACTAGTATGTAGGTGGGCAGGTAAGTAGGCATCTAGGTAGGTAGATAGGTAGATAGGTATGTATAAAGATGGGTAGATTAGTAGGTAAGTGTAGATTTTAAACAACGTAGGTAGATAGATACTTAGGTAGATAGTAGGTAAGTAAACAGCTTGGTAGGTAGATAAATAGGTAGATATATACATATAAATGGTTAGGAAAGCAGGTAGATAGGTAAGTGGATAAATAGTTAAATGTGTAGATAGGTAAGTGGATAAGAAAATAGATAAATGAAAGAAAAAGAGATGTGGCAAAGACGGTATCCACACAATGCCCCATTAAAGAGACAGAATGATGAATTTTGACAAAGAGAGAGGGAGAGAGAGGGGGGAAGAGAGAGAGCAGGGGAGAGAGAGAGTGAAAAGAGATATATTAGCAAACGGAAGAAAGGACGGGGTATGGATAAAGAGAACAGTAAACGAAGGGATAGTCCATAAAGTGTATGTGTGTGTGTGTGTAAGAGAGAGAGAGAGAGCGAACAGAGCAGGGCAGACTAAAGAAAAAGACTCGAGCGCGGGAAAAAAAAAGATGAGAAGGAAAGCAAAAGAGAGAGTTTTTAGCAGTAGCAGCTATCCAGCTCCGACCAGCCATCCATCTGGAGCAGAGAACACTGGCGGCTCTATAAATGTCCGAGGCCCGCTGGAGGGCTACAATTATACGGCACTGAAAAAGTGCCGCCTTGCCAGGCTTAGTGCTCAGATGTGACCGGGATTCCCAGTAATTGCCTGAAATTATACAGCAATCGACGCCATCACTCTGCCTGCTCGACCGCAAAATTATGAGCTTATCTAACATGGTGGGAATGCAGTTTATCTGGTTTATCTGGCCTGCGATCTATATAACAATAGCCGGCTGGGACCGTACTAAGCCTGACAATGAAATCTTGTTGTTCACTTTAAGGCTGGTATGTCGAGATACAAGCTAGAATTGTTTTGAACTGTAGCTGATCACGGCTGTGGCATCAGTGGTCAGTTCAAGAGTCCTGTGTGGTCAGTATAGGACTCAAAGTGTTCATGATGGGGAGCTCTCTGAAGTGTTCAATCTATAACGTCTAATTTCGGCCCGAGAAATAAGCACAAGATGTCTTTCACGTGCAAACCGAGAAGTATTGTTTGATTTTTCCTTTCTGGGTTCATTTTTATCACTCCTACAGTGCCATCTTTATTTTCATCACTCCTACAATAGCATTTTTATTTCCATCACTCCTACAGCGCCATCTTTATTTTTATCATTCCTACAGCGCCGTCTTTGTTTTTGTCACCCCTAGTGCGCCATGCGCCATCTTTCTTTTGGTCACCCCTAGTGCGCCATGCCCCATCTTTGTTTTTGTCACCCCTAATGCGCCATGCGCCATCTTTGTTTTTGTCACCCCCACAGCGCTATCTTTATTCTTGTCGAGCCCAGCCATCTGTAGTTTTGAGTTTCCCCTTGTTTATCCCCCTTACCGGGATGTGCCCCCCCCCACCCCTTCGATCCTCCCCCGGCTGTCAGTCCGTCCTGACACAACTTCAGCTGATTCATACCTTGACCTTAGATCAACCAGGTGCTGAGACTCATTTGGTCAAATGAGCCTCACCGTATCTACAGGTATTTCGTCACGCTAACCATCACAGTCGCATCAAAAGAAGTGACAAATAAAAAGTGTACATGTTGAAGAAATGTATGACAACTTATGTGTTGGCTAAATTGTAGGCTACTGTACGCAGAGATCAAAGTTGTCTGAGATTGGATGACTGATTTAATAATACCATGGTTCTGCCTGGCCTGAGGCTGGCGATGTGAAAACGTCACTGTTCTGTTTTAGATCAAGAGATACTAGAGAGATTGGACTGCCCTTGTGTTATGATGTACTCCATTTTCTCTCAGTGCGCGTGCAGCAATTAACACATCAAAGTGCGCCATCTCTTTTAATGAAATACATGGTAGCGAGCTGAGAGAGGAGTGGAGGGTGAGCGGACAAATAAAATTAATGTGCGAAGAGATAGACATTGTGGAGGGAGAGGAAGAGATAACAGGATGGAGAGAAAAGAGATAATGTAAGGGACGAAAGTGAGGGAGGAGAGAGTTAAAAGGGAGCAGGAGTAAGGAAGAGAAAGAGAGAGATAAGAGAGAAAGGAGGGGGGAGAAGACATGATTTATATGTTTGCGTGTTCCATAATGCCAGTGATAGATATTTTGCAAAAATTCTTCATGCTGAGATGAAGGTAATAAAATTTATCGATTACCGCCGGCGACTAAGCTTCAGCAGGATGACTTGAACGCTCCTCATGAAGAGAGATTGATCTCCCAGATTTTCTGCTATTTCATTATTGATTCGGTCTCTGTGTTTGCACATCCTCGTGCAGCGTCCATTGCGATTGGCTGTTTGAGCGCCAGCAACATCAGCTTGCCTAGATATACTCACCGATATTTGGACGAGATTTCCCCCCCCCTTTTTTGTCTGCAACATTTGTTTTCTCTAACCACTGGCAGCTCTTTGATCAACACCAAACGTGGGAACTCCGGAAACTCTCAGCCCAATGCTGGAAAAACCTGACAATTTGGAATTATACAATACCACTGAGGATCTCTCTGTCCTTCGTCGTGCTGGGTCCAGGTAGGGAAGTTCTCAGGCTCGGGACAAACGGGTTGATCTTTTCTATCACCATCATATTTTGGTGCCCTACCACACACTAGTATATCAGATGCTCAACGCCAGTACAAGTTATGTATATTTCCACACACCTGTAGCCGACAGCTCCCCCTCCCCTTTCCTGCCCACTATATCCCCCTCCCTTCACTAGGTTGAGACAGATGTCTGGACTGACCATTGCAAATTTCAGGTGCTATAGCCTCAGATAGAGGCAGGCCTGTGACCAGCACTGCCCATGTGATCAGTCTCATGTGGTGGATGGAGATCAGCTCTGCAGGAAGTGGACAGAACCACATGACTGATAGTTCGGAGCCCTGAACTGCAAGGAAAGAAGTGAGAGAAGATTAAATTCTCACCATGCTCAGATGAAGGTAACAAACTTTATTGATTTGTCTCAGGGCAAAGCTTTTCCTATCACTTACCGGGTTCGATCTGAAGTCTGATCATGGTCCTTCTCCTCATGTATTTGTACTTTTACTATGGACATGACTGTGTTTGTTTGTCTTTTTGTTTGTGTAAGGGTTTAACAGCACATGAGCACGATCACGGCTATATTGCGCCAAATATGGTAAAGTACGGTTATACGTCAAGAATGCTGATCAAGTTGGAACGAGCGGGATAAAAGACAGGATCGGGCAAGGAGAGAGAACGTTGAGAATGGCATTCAGTGGGAGACATTTCACCGCCTGCAGGTGGGAGCAGATAACTTACTTACATAATCCGCAAAGGGGCGGGGGGGAGGGTGACTCTGTGCCAAGTTCTAGCAGGCAAACTTTTCTCTTGGACTTACTGTCCATATCACAACTGCTGACACAGTAATACAGACTTGACCTCGATAAAGAAATGATCGATGCGTGCAGTTCTCAAGGAATGCTCAAAGATGGATAGTAGTACTCACACTGATCTTATTCAGGCGAAAGGCGGGGTCACTTGTCAACTGGTGACACAGTCAAGTTAGGCTTCACTGCTAGTCTGGCTGTAGGTCACGAAATAATGACGTAATATTGTCCGGTAATAGAATAGCAGAGGTGGTAACTCGGAGTCTCAGTACGATGGTTACAGCTGGACAGGGCTGGTCAGTGGGGCTGGTCAGTGAGGGTGGTCAAGACAGTCAAGGTCAAGTTTAAGCTGACATGAGGGCAGCATAGAGAGCAAAGCAGTTTGTCATATGAGAAAAAATCAGATTAGTGTCACAGAAAAGTGGGTCTAGGTCAGTTCGACAGCAGAGTGGGTTCAACTGTTAATTACCTCCTCTCCCACTCACCCACCCCAATGTTCCCTCCAAGAGTCAGTCAGGAAAAGGGATGGGGATCCCCAGTCACAGCTAACCCGGATGATACCCAAGCACAGACTGAGTAGTTCGTGTGCTGGTGAATTAACGAACAACAAAACTTTTGCTTCACATTTTGAAAATAATAAAAGAAAACGTGAGATGGGTGGATGAACGGATGGATGGATAAGTGGATGGATGAATGAATGGGTGGATGGATGGATAAATGGAGGATGGGTTAATGGATGGATGGATGGATGGATGGATGGATGGATGGATGGATTGATGGATGGATATTTAAGGGAGTGGATACAGGGTTGAATAGATGGACGGATGGATGGATGATGAATGTTAAGATGAATGGATGAATGGAAGTATGATTGATGGATGGATGGATGGATGGATTGCTGGATGGATGGATTGATGGGTGTAAAGAAGAACGAACGTTTGGATAGATGGATGGATTAATGGCTGGATGAATAGATGGATGGTGACTGTTTGGATGAATGGAAAAATGGCTGGATAGATGTAGGGATGGACGGATGGATAGATGGACGGATGGATGGATGATGAATGATGGATGGAGGGATGGACGAATAAAACATGTCTAAAAATATACAGTTGCTCTGCACAATGCGGCATTAAACATTTGAGCACAGATGTGCATTGCCCATCTCTCCCAGGTCGTAACAGACGAAAGATCTGATATTTCCAACGCCAAGCCCGGGGGGAAATTGACGGTTTTTGTCTGGGAAAAGATCAGATCTGTGGGACACGCCCTTCTCTCCATTCTTTTATTTTCTCACTCGTTTCTTCTCTCAAACCGTATCCACGTAATATAATCTCCCTCCTAACTCTACCTCACCTCCTGTTAATGATCCCTCTCACACTCCCCCACCTCATCCGTCCCCTCCCCCAAGAGCCATTTTTTATGTCTGAGTTAGTGAGTTCAGATGCCGCTCTAAGTCCTCATTAGACGTTGCCTGATGTGGCAACACCATCCTCTCTGAATCGATTTCTATTCTCATTGATTTTCTTCTCTTTTTTCCCAATATTTTAACTGTTAGTTTTCCAAGAGCAATATTATATTTGTTTGGTTACCTTTCTGTTCGTTTGAGCTGGGACCATCGAATGTCGCTATGGTGTTTGTTTCTGTTTTATTATGATTCGGTCTTTAGATTGACAAGAGATTGACGGCTGGTTTGTTAACGAAGCGAACCTTCCAGGTCCGACACGTGTGTTAGATTTGTGTCAGAGTATTTTAAACCGCGGCTGATGTGAGTAAGGGAAACTATCTAAAATTGTCGTCACTCACCTTAGGATGATGTCCCTTGGATGTCCAACTATCGAGGTGTCTTCACTTCCAGAGCCAGTCGTTTTAATTGTGTGTGTGTGCGTGTGTATGTGTGTGTGTTTTCTGTAGTACCGAGAAGTGTCCCGGAGCTCTCTCTTTGTAGTAACCACTCAGAATCCAGTCCACGTTAGGTCACTCCTAGCAGGTGATTGACCACTACAGGCCACACAGAAAACTATCAACTAATTACTACAGGTCTTCATCCACACAATTATCCCATCTTCATCTCCCCCCAATCTCCTTCCGTCCGCCCCCCTCCCCACCATCACCATTTCCTGGCTCTTTGCGTGCATGTGTGTGTGTGCGTGTATGCGTGTGTGTGTGTATGTAACTCATTCTGAGCATGCACCTCGAATCTCAACACGTAGCAACTCCCTGATGACAGAAACTCGCTCTCAACGGTACAATGTCGATATTTTGGGTCATGTTGATATTTCATGAAATGCGACATGTAGCCATATTTGTATATCATAATTATACAACAAGGCTTGAGCCTTTGAAAATACCCCGAAGTAGATCATCTAGAACTAGCAAAATCTCTCGAAGTAAACTGTCGAATGAGCTGATGATTTCCGGTTCTCCGCAGATCCAGTCGGCTGTAGATCTAGAGATTCATTTTATCATTCACTTTCATGTAACCGTGCCAAATTTCAGGCATAATTGTTAATTCTAAACCCGTCCCTTGTGAACAATTAAAAAAAAAAAACTTATCCTCATGCCGAACGCCAAGAAACCACTTTTAAATGCGATTTTCTCGGAGGTTGAACAAGAGCAGTACGATTTTCAACATCACGGAACTTTTCAAACTCTACATAGATTTGATCGATGATAATGTCAAATTAAAGATGTAATGACGCACATTCTAGTGATGTATAAAAAGAATAACGTTCACAATGCGACTTGTGTTGACATTTATGATGCTGTCTCACATTTGCTAACCTTTGCTTTGCTGTCTTTCAAGACATTTCAGTAAAATGATGATGATGATGATGTTGAAGATGATGGTGAAGGTGATGATGTTGAGGCTCTGGTGATAATAAAAATAATGGTGGTCATGAAATGAGGATGACGTGATGGTGAGGATGATGATAGTAGTGTTTCAAATTGAAAAAAGAAGCGAATGTTTGGTGATGTGACTTAGAAATTAATCTTGAAAATTTAAACACACCACACGAATAAAATGACAATTGCTATATTCATTTAATGATTATAAATAAGAACACGTAAATTATTAATTTTTCTAAATTTTATGTACTATTTTAGTGATATTTTTAAAAAATGGAAACTCTCTCCTACACTGTAAGCAAATTATTTATTTAACATTTTCCTTCATATGCAGCAACACCCTATTTACATTTTATAGTTTCTTGATTGCCCTGAGAAAGAACCAACAAAATTCGAAACTTTCGCTAGTGATATTAGTTTATTAATACATTTCTTCCTTATCAAAGTTTACATATTTATTGTCATTTGCTTCCTTTGGTGCATTTGGTAAGTTGCCGAGAGACAGTCGTCCATACTTTAAGACTTTTGTAAAATAATATTAATGTGAAAATGTAATTTGCTCTGAAAATGTACTTTTTTTATTTCTTTATTAAATACATACAATAAGCTAATCATTTAATTAACATTTCCCTTCGTGTACAGCAATACCCTATTTACATTTTATATGTATTCATTATTGCCAAGACGAAGAGCCAAGCGGGTTCGAAAATGTGACCAGCGACATCATTTTACTTTATTAATTCAATATCAAATTATTCATGCTGTTTTTTTTTTCTATTTCTTTAAAAATGTATTTGACTAGTTGCCGGTGGACAGTCTTCAAAGTTCTGAGACATGTTTGTAAAATAATAACATGATGATGGCCAGCGACATTAGTTTATTTTATTATGTAATTACCAAGTTCTTTATATTATTGTTTTTCCACTTTTTTGATGTGCTTCATTAGTTGCCGGTGGACAGTCGTCTTAATTTTAAGACATTTTTTTGTAATATGATGATAGTGGTGATGATAACAGTGATGATGATGGTGAAGGGGATGATGATGGTGAATGCGTTGTGTATGTTTCCACGTTCATCCTCGGCAGTTCAGTTGAATACATGCGTATTCATATCCCTGGCCCCGGGCCGGCCATTAGCAAATAGGATTTACAATGGAAGTAACTGGTAGGAAACACACACGCACACACACACACACACACACAAAGGGACAACTTTAAGATGAATGGCCGGTCCCTGCAGGGTTCACAACCCCCCCCCCCCTCCCGCCCTCCACTTTCCCGCTTGTGCTTGATAATTTGTGCTCAGTTGTACATGACGCTAACTCAGATTTGTATCCTAAGCTGCTCAACTTACTTGTCTCCACCGCCCCCGCCCTCTCTCTCTCTCCCTCTCTCTCTCTCTCTCTCTCTCTCTCTCTTGTTATTTTTTGTCCTGTGTGACGTGGGGAGGACGGGAGAGGAGGGAGGGAGTGAGAGTGGGGGCAGGGAGGGGAGAGGGGCGGTGATTTCCCCGTGAGACTAGATTCCCTTTGGACATTTGTGAACTGTATGCATATTTTGTTGTCCGATAGTTGGTGTGGTGTGTTTGACCTGGGAGATGCCGTGGCCGGTCACAATGACCCGAGAAAAGGCTTTGTGCACAGGTTGAGCTCGAGAGGTGAAATAGGGAGCCACTTTTGCTTGGTACAAGAGGTATGAGATAGACATTGGAAAGAAGGAAAAGATCAGTTTTACTCTTGAACAAAAGGAGGAAAAAAAAAACATGAAAAACATTAAAAACGTAATAACGATGTGTAAAAGAAATAAATATTTCGATCACTATGAAAGTTTCAGAATTGTCTTTTACTCGTATTTAAAAAAAAAGGGGGGGGGGGAGGGAGGATAATGTGATTCTTTATTTCTGTACTATGCTAATATTACATCTACTTGGCAAACGGAAATAATATGACTGACAGTCAAAATGGCCCATTGATGGCGCCATACGTAGAGGCACTGAGTGATTCTGTCCCTTTGCACTGTTGGCTTGTGCACTATGGGGAGATCAAAAATGTAAAATAATGGGAAAAACCTTCGGAGCAAACCAGTCTAGTTAGAATTACAATGAGAACTACTTCCATAATGAATGTGTGATTTTGAAAGCAAACCAAAAACGTATCTCCGATTCTCTCCCTTCTTCCCTATCTTCAAGTCAAACAGAGTTGATAATGTTTACTGTGTTATCAAACCCTGTAAGAATTGACGACCACCTAGATTTGATCTTTTGTCGTTATGGAAATCTTCCCCGACCAGTGACCTCTACTTGACTTTCACTGTAGTCTGGTGACGAGGGCTTTGTCTGCGAAAGTCTTGCTGAATTCTTATTATTCTGAGTATGTCACACAAGTAGCGTTGCCTCCTGTGCTTATCTCAAGTTATGTTTTCTGTTATCAAGCGCTGTCTCGTTATCGCCATCAGAGCTCTGACCAACACGGGTCTCACAGCAAAGCCCACGTACCCACATATCAGTCTAACTCTCACCATCTAGCTCTGGTCAACAATTTCGGTCTGTGACATAGGCATAGGCAATATTAAACAGCAGAACTGATGGTAGACAGGCAGCTTTTGGGCACTTGATGTGGACAAGTGACTTTCCAGATTTCCTCATAATATTCACAAATTCTCACTGCAAATAGTGCAAGGCCCACCTGCCGACCTGCCCACCTGCCCACTGTGGCAGTGAGAGTATTGAAAGATTAACTGTCTGCCATCAGTTCCGCTGTTTAAATATTAAAGTTTAGTTTGTGCGCTATACCGAAATTGCTGTGAAGAATTCTGGTGGCGACAACAAGATAGACAGGTGGTCAGGTGCCACAATCGTGCATGATTGAGTCAAAGTGAGTGCCCTTGACTGGGTCTGTGGAATTGGCCTTGTCTGTGTTGAATAGATCTCAGAGTTTTTATTGTTCTCGGTTAATTTCAGTCCTCATCTTCACATGGCAAAATTGATACAGCAGAATGACCTTCACAAATCTTTAATTCCATACTGATGATAAGAAGCGATATATTTCAACCAACAATTTCCTAGACACCCGCCTTTGAGGGCATGTTTATCTTGTTCTGTAGAGAGAATGATCCAGCAGGCGAGTTGTCCATGTTGATGTCAGACACACAGAACTAAAGGCACACGCAGTTCCTGACCAAGCAGGGAATGGACAAGCAAACAGCTGATGAGCACAGACTGACCACTTATGAGCTGTAAAGTTTCTGGTGTAGTCAGCCAAACAGTCGGCACACGGGGAGGCCACATCGCGGTCAAGGGAAGCCCGAGCGGACATCTGGAAATGGTGTTGACCAATTACTATAACCGGACACTGACCCACCCCCTCCCCATCCCCTCCCTCTATCAGCTCGACAATAAGGAACTCCCCCAGCTGAGAGAAAAACAGAGAAAGAGAGAGAGAGAGAGAGAGAGAAGTGATGCAGGATGTAAAGTCAGAGAGAATGAATACACAAGTTCTAACACTAGTTGTGGTCGCCTGTGCTAATTCGACCGGTTTGTAAGGCGGTGCAATGTCAGTGACCAACCTGGGACAGCACAAAGCCCGCCACACACTCGCACAGCCTGACACAGGGGGAGGGGGAGGGTGTGAATGAAGCAACACAGACACTCCTTGGTTTGCCAGTCTTCATGACAGAGAACTAGGAGTTTCAGTAAAGAATAAAGGGGAATGTCTAGAATGTCAGGAAATGTCTAGAATCGCATGTTGTCATCAAACCTCTGTCTTCAAACGTGCATCTGCCGGTAGATGAATTCAATCTCATCTGGAGGATATTTTGTTGATCTTTTTTTAATGAGCTTTCTGTCTCCAGTAATAACTCCTATAGGTCAAACTAATGTCCGGTCTGGGTCACGTTGATCCCGACTCTGCTGTCAGTCCATACATCTCAGACATGGATGAGTTCAGTGGTGGTGTTTGCGAGGGATGAAGGTCGTAGGCATAGTAAGTTTGAGGTCTGAGGTTGTTACTCACGTCCTAGACAAGAACCACAATTACCATGACTGGAGCATTAGTATTTGTGTTTATTCCGACCTGCTTTCATGTTACATACCAAGTTATAAACGTTGAGTCCGTGTTTTGTTAACACTGAGCGAGTTATGTATTGTCTGTGACGTGTTCTAATGTCCACTAGAGGAGAAGACAAAGACGAGAAAGTTAAATCATGAGATTTCTGTCTGCATCTGCTTATTAGTCTTGATAGTGTCTGTTGTAAAAACTCTGATCTGTGGCAGGACTCACAGGAGAGGAGGGAAAATAGGGACCGGTATTGAAGAGGAGGAAGGGGAAGGGGGGGGGGGATGGGGGGCTCATCCCTTAGGTCTCTACCTTTTCGGGAATGCCCATGTTAAAAACATCAGTTCCTTATCATCCCAACTGTTACAAAGCTGTCTGTCCATGAACATTGCGATGACCGAAATGTTTGTTAGCGCTTTGCTCAAGGGATACCAGAAGATTGTTGGCTCTGTGACACAAGTCCAGCCGTGAATCTCGCGAAAAAAATGTGCGAAAAGTGAGGAATTTTGTACTGTTGTAGTTGGCCATTCTTGGTGTTGTCGCCTCCCTGCAAGTTTGACAATTGTACATCTCCCTTGGTAAATCTCGGACCTAGTCCGTGCCGGGACAAGAACATGTTGGCATCAAATGTGGCAGGTAACAGTTACACTATCTGACCTGTAAAACCCTCTCTATGTTCCCCAGGCCGGGGTACACAGACACTCCTTGGTTTGCCAATCCCCTGACAGAGACTAAGACCTTTTACTTTTCCTTCTCAGGCAGCTGTTTCAGCTTGATTTACTTTTGTCATATGATATCCTGTTCTTGAGCAAAACCTGTGCAATTTCTAAACTCGGGGGGCAGAAGAGAGGAACAATAGATTAAAATGGCGGGGCAGTTTGAGTTTAGCAGATCATTCCTTATCATGTTCTGTCCATAAGATCATATTAATGGGATGTTTTGTACCAGTAATGCATGATGAAATATTCATAACAATATTCGGAAGTTCTTCTATAACAAACATTTTCGTGTCTATTTTGAGATTACTCGTTTACCGATCAATATGGCCTGATTTACGCGCAGCACATTAAGCTATCATGTTTTTGGTTAAGCTAAGTGGATAATGAGCGTTGTTTCAGAGACGGTCAAACTGCCATGGTGGCTGTTTTGTGTTTTTTAATCCCTGCCCACAGGGAGGTGACTATTGACATATAATATTGCACGGAAAATATACCCAGATTCTCGGCTCTCTCACACTCGTCACACAAAC
This sequence comes from Peronia peronii, assembly GCA_039654565.1. NCBI lineage: Eukaryota > Metazoa > Mollusca > Gastropoda > Systellommatophora > Onchidiidae > Peronia > Peronia peronii. Next base: position 2,546 of record JBCEWB010510727.1, on the reverse strand, counting down.
TGGAAATTCTTTACCAATATTTCCTGCACACAGATGATTATTAGTTGGATAAATGTTACCTGTTATTTTCCACACACGTACGCATACTCTTGAACTTGAAGGCGATGCTGTACCGTAAACGTCCATTCCATGCTGAAGTATCGCTTCCATATTGAAGTGACTGATGAATTCTCGTTGTTAATAACAATGTCATCAATCCTCCCCTCCTCTCTTCCTCTACCTGACTTTGTTGTGCCTCATTCAAAGACAGTTTTTAATTATGGTCAATGACTACCACATCAAACATCTGTCGCCGAGATAACCGTCCCCACTGGAGGTGGAAAGGCGTAATAAAACCTAACATCAAACGTGTAAAATGAGAAAACTACCCAGGCAAGAATGGAGAACATAATAATAATAATAATAATAACAATAATAATCCCCTGTAATTTTTTATCTAGTGGGAAAAAAAGTTTATACTTACAATAATAATCGATAGAGGAAGATTCTGTACAGTATCGTTTGGTAGTGGTCTGTGTCTAACATCAGGAATAAAAACAGAGGACAGGGTGGCGTATCCTGTCCCCTTCCCTCCCCCCTCCAGCCCATTCCTCTCCTTCCGAAACTCCTGACTGTCAGAGGTATCCAGACATGGATGTTGTGAACACTGGGCCTCTGAATGTTTTTTTCAGTGTTCAAGATGAAGATTTATACAGACGTTTGTTTTTACCTAAGAAAATCTTTTAGCGATAGTGGTGTTAGCCAGTACAACAAGATCTCCGTGTTTGTGGACATATCTGGACGGTCGACATCAACTGCAAACGAACAACATGTAGCCGTATGGGAATTCCTGATGGTTGACTTACAACTCCCCAGCGGTGGGGAGTTTTCCTCCGCTCGCACCTACTCTGGAACAACTGAACAGGATGGGAACTTGACACGCGAAGGAAGCACGTGCAGGGGACATCTTAGATTCCCACAAGTCTGTACTAGTGCCGGAAGTTGTTGGTTATTCCATTAAATTGTCAGCACCAGTTTATTGCACAGACATCTTGGCGCCGGCAAGGGCAGTGCATCTGAGTACAAATCAAATTTCTCAGAGACAAAATCATTTTTTGGCCGATCTTTTTAAAACAGAAGGGAGGTAAGACCATAAAAGGGGTAAGGGGGAAAGGGGAAGGGGAAGGGAAGCTGGTCGTGCAAATCCAGTCATAGACGTCACTGTCATTTCTTTTTTCGTTCTGCACTCCATTTCAGTTTGTCTGTGATGTTTTGTAGAGAGGAAGAAACTTGATGGAAGTGAAATAAACGTTTCCTTCTGATGAAACTGCTGGACTTCGACGCTTCGTATTATTGTAACTTTTTGTATTTTGTTGGTGGTTGTACTGGCCTCCTCCCTCCTGTGTGTATGCCTGTCTGTGTGTGTGTGTCTGTGTGTGTGCGCGTGCGTGTGCGTGTATGTGCGTGCGTGTGTGTGTGACACTAATAGTTGCAGTTTTAACAAGGGAGACCAGGACAACATGCTCCAGGGGAATTCAGCCCTGAGATTCAGTTTAAATCTACCTATTGGTGTCAGCATAAAAGAGACAGTGATGGACTGAACTGATAGCATGGCTGAGAAAGAGAGCGAGAGAGTGAGAAAGAGAGACAGAGATGGAGAACGTGAGAGAGACAGAGACAGAGAGAGAGAGAGAGAGAGACTACACACAGAAGTTCACCATATTTTGGGGGGGGGGGGGGGGCTTGACGAAACAAATGTCCGTTTGCAGTTTGAATGAGAGGAGATGTCGAGAAATGCGGAGGGGCAGGGGGAGGGGGGGGGAGAGTTGCCATTTGTAGGGACTAGAACAGACACTACAGTTTGGACATGATTGTCGGCGTGAGTTCCGACCCTGGAACTACTAGAACAGTTGGCAATCCTCTCAAGAACACGAGTCCCTTAGTTACAGCATCCTTGCCACAACACCTTACAGCGCTATCTGCCGATCATAATAAGCTGCTTTTTTTTTTTTTATTCCTTCCATTTTTTTTGTTGTTTTTGTTTTTTGTTCTCTTGTGACAGGAGACTTAACTTAACAGGTCTTCATCTTCTGCGTCACGAGAGTGGTCCATGTGTGCCCCAGGAAAGCTTTATTGAATAATTACCCACAATCCAACTGGCACAAACTAAGCCGGGACTCGCACTGCTAATTTGGAAATCAGGAAGATGTCAGGGTGGGGGAGGGAGGGAGGGAGGGAGGGAGGGAGGAGATAGATGAACTCAAAGAGAAAGGGGAGGGAAAGACGGGTGGAATGTGCCAGGTGAATCGCTCACACGCGATATCCTTTGATGTACTCACGTTCTCAGCTTACCGGGCCTGCTTGTGTCCGCCCAACTGTCACTCACACACCTCACACACCCCCACATACCCCACACATCCCACACAGTACAAATTGGGTTCCCGACATTCCTCATCACGTTCGTCCCTCCTCTTCCAATTTCCTTCACAGGAAGGAGGCCTTCTCAATCTCATTCCCAGCCCTCTGTGGAGGGGGGGGGGGGGGGGGGGGGGGGGGGGGGGGGGGGG
>JBCEWB010510616.1:0-19080 GCA_039654565.1 Peronia peronii | reverse complement strand
CCGGGCAAAATTTCCAAATTCCAAATTTCTACCCATACAATTTCTCAGCAAAAATTGGCAACTTCTAAAAGCCGAGATAATCCTACTTTCTTTGGATTAAAAGGTTTAAGAAAAACAAACAAATAGCATTACATGCTTTGTGATGACATGTCATTTTGACTGAAATCCCAGATACATATAGAACTATCGCATTTCAATAATCTTGAGATAAAGAAAACAAAACGAAATTCATGAAAAACGAGTAAACAGAAGGCCATTATTTTGACGTCTCTGGATTTTCCCGAACTACAGGTTGGGTCCGAGTTAGATTCTAAAACTACATAAATGTAAGCATGCAGATTACATCTGAATCTTGATCTTTTTCGATGTTGCCGTGATAATTAGTGCGCGTTATTGAAATTTTAAAGTTCATTTAAAATTGGTTGTTGTTAAATATTGACTATAAATGTATTATGAACAGTAATGGTCTGTAAATCTAGAGATCTAGAATCTAGATCTACTTGGCCAAGCCTCCGTGATCCGGCGAAATAGGGTGACCCCAATAATTCTGCTATATTTTTGGTGATTTTGACCCATCAGGATAAATGTGGTATCATTTTATTAGGATCGAATGGGTTTTGGAGTGCCGCTGTGTGTGTTTGTATCCATTTGATGCAAAGCGAAAGATATGTGTGGAAAGGCGAGATTAAGTTCAGCAGCCATTTCAACTGGAGGGGTGTGTGAATGTTTACCAGCCTACGTGTTGATCTAGATCTAGACTCTAGATCTAAGTGTCACATTGTTCTTTGATCTAAATCTACGTGTAAAATGCAAGTTACAATCTTTTGCCTGTACTTCACCGCAAGATATCATCAGTTTGTGTCAATAAAGTAGGTCCTAATTCCTTGGATGACATAAATACGACTTCATTTTTGTTTATTACTATTATTTTTTTTTCCATGGGCATGGCGGAAGTGATAAAATCGAAAGTGAAAGTCCAGCGCGTAGCTTCAAATCCTCACACTTGCAAATGATCGTTATTGTCATAGATGTAATCGTCTTTGTTTAGACATCTAACCAACGATTTCTCAGCACAGTACCGGTGTCAATTTGAAAGTGATCTAGAATGAATTTAACTTTCAAATTATCAACATATTTTTGTGCAGGACTCCTTCAAAGAGCAGTAGGCTATAGATCTTGGAGTTTCAGGATCCAGGTAAAAAAAAAATCATTATTATTATTTTTTTTTCTAATGCACAGTGTATTCATATTTATACATTGTAGCCTTTAGTGGCAGTATTTTTGGACCAGACCAAGTGGGCCGGTAGAAGAACTGAAGCATTATATTCCATCTTGCTGATGATTAATTCAAAGATGCATGCCATAATAAATCCCTTCTCGAAAACATTTTAACTTGTCAATTTTCTTTTCTTCTGTGTTTTGTGAAGACTCAATTCATGTTTCTGCTTTCATGGGTCATGGCAAGGTAATGTTCACAGATGCCATTTCCAGCTACATGTATTTCCCTTTCAATAATTTTTAGTTTAAAAATTTCATTAGCCAAAGCATTATCTATTGCTTTCTATTCACATGTCCAGGCCCAGCAAGATGTATACAGTCAGGGAAGTTGATGATTACATGCGTACATGTCACCACAGTGACACTAGAGAAATGAAAGTTAGGTTTGTTGTGAAAGCACCTCATGACAAGAAAACTGTGAAGTCAGCCACTGAGATTATCTCCTTACTGATTCCCCGTCAACCTACAAGCTTTGAATGCAAAACTACGGCATGAGGCAAGAAACTTCAGGAATAGAATTTGAGGATGAAGTGCGGCAAGAGAGCTTTACTCCAGTTCTTAAATCGTATTTCATAGCGCCTGAAAAGCATCCTGCAGATATCAATCCTTCTGATGAATAAACTACATCCCTTCCGCCAAAAGTAATTTCAGGATCAGTCATGCCATAAAATTCTCACAGATCTCAACTGTCAGTGTTCAACAAACCACATCAACTATATCCCTTAGAAAGGATTCTGATAGATGCATCCAGACAAGAACTACTGGAGCAGAAACAGTGGCTGCTGTCAAAAGACTTGGTCTATATAATATACATGTACGTCTTTCAACCTCCTGGTGGAGGTTATCTCGAATAACAAAAGACAGCTATCAGCAACAAGGTCTACATTGTGTGGTGTGAGAGCAAGATTTAATGTGAAAGTAGTAAATTTATTCAAAGAAAGGTATTGAGTGTATAGTGCAGTCTAATGCCCTTTATTGACATTTGATAGAAATATTGTTCTGCTCTACTCAGTGACATCAACTTTGATTTGATAGCATAGACATCAGTCATGGAAGGAAAAGATGGCGTAGAAAAACTGTAAATTTGAAATTCAGTGCTGACTTTACATGTGTATAAGGAGTCTTGGGAGTATCTCACATGGAATTCAACAGAAAAGTAAAATTTATACTATCAAGCTCTTCAGTGACCTCTTTGTTAAAATAATGTAGTCATATGTATTATGAATAGGATAAGATGACCTAGAAACAGATTAATAGAAAAAAGCTAACCCAGCAGAAAACTATGTAATGAAAAGCTTACAACAAACTTACAAAATTATAATACAAAAATGAACTCTTGTGATGCACATGTGCCTGATTTTATCTAGTATCATGTACATATTTTATGCCTCATCATATGTTTCTGATACTATGAGATCATTACATGTATTATCTTCATTCCTACAGAAATTAAATTAAATGTCTTGAATATTAGTGTGAAAATTTGCCAACTAGCAACTAACTTTCAATAAGTTAATGTAAATGTAAGCAAAAAAAACGGATATTGTTTATACTGAAAAGTGAAAAAAAAATATGAGTATCAGGAGCACACAATTTTCAAACCTACTCATTTTGTACCATGATGACAAAGAAAAATTTTTGATATAATAAAATTTCAATACATGTAATATGTTTTGCATGTAGATCAATATTTAGCTAATTGGTGCCTGATTTTCATTGTCCTAATTTGCCTAAATTAAAAACATTGTTATATACTTTGTCCTATTTGTTTTCACCATAAATGACAAGATTTTTTTTAATACTTCTCATATCACAGTTCAATAAAGTTCTATGTATTAATGAATTACATGAAACTTTTTGCCTTTTAGGTGATTGGATGACTAAATTTTTGTGTGTGTCTTCAGAGGAAAAACATATTAAAAAGTGAAAAAGTTCAGGTATCACATGTGACATGGGACAAAAATGTTAAGTTACTACTTTGAAACATATTTCAGTGTATAAATTCTAATGGCTGGTTCATACTTCTGCTTCAATGAGCTATATTATAAGAAAACATGGAAATACAGTTATAATAAAAGGCATCCAATGTATTATTTATGATTTATTCAACATTGTCAGATTAATAGAACACTGTGATATGACATTTGTGCTGCAGCACATGTGACACTGAGCATATGTTTTAGGCAGTTGTCTCAAAAAATACCTTAAGGTTGTATCCTTGCTAATAAATGATGCCTCTACAAAAGACAAAGACTAGATTTAGTATTCTGTGTAGTATTTGAAATTATGATTTCCAGTGGTCTAAATGAGCAAACCCTTTTGTGACAAATTCATAGTACATGTTGTTTTGATAATCTGTCATCTGTCATATGCAGAGAACATCTTCGGTTCAGTGTTTCTGCACTATTGTTATTATATAGCATCAGTGATAAATGTGAATGACAAAAGAAAAGAATATGTATTATATATCGGTGTGCACTCTCTGAAGAAAAGTTCATGCTCTGTACAGAAAGAGAGGATTTTACTCCCTCAGTGAATGGAACATTTGGCTGAGCATTATTTTGCCGTGGAAGATCCATTGATCGATTATCTGACATATCACATGTACTTGTAGAAATCTTTGCAGATTTGCATATGAAGAGAAGTATAGTTAAAGCGAAACTTTGGTCATATTGGTAAGTTTTCCTCTATCTTACATATGCATGTAGTGTATAAAGGACACAACATGTAGTCATCAGGGCACATCACAATTAATACTGGGAATATTTTACAGTAGACCACATTTTGACAGACACAAAAAGAGTGTCCAACATAGGTAAAACAGTTGTTATATTTTTTTGCATGATAAAAACATTAATTTAACTTACTCATGTATTATGCTGATTGAACAAAAAACAATTATACTGAAGTTGTGCAATAGTTCAGATGTTACTATCATACATTATCTGGGCCTTTGAGATCTGGATAGGATAAACAACTGGAAACCTATGTATGTGTATCATGAAAATTGCATGTCATTAATTTCACATAGTATTGAAACTATCATTATCTTTTCAATACTTTATTTCACCAAAAGATTAGTAAGTGAGACAAACATGATAACCTGAAGGTTGGTGCAGCTTCAAGGCTCTATCATATCAGCTGTTTGAATTGAATGACGCAATGAACTATTGAATCATTGCTTTAGTGCATCTGTCATCTTAGCACATGTATTACAAATCACAAAGCTTTTTCGTTCTTGTAAACAGATCTTATGAGTCCCAATATTTAAAACAGAATCTGGTATTAAGAGACTGGACCATAATTTAGTCTTGACATCAATCACTACTTTTATTGCTAACCATTCTGATCTTTACCAGTCCCTGATTTGTGGGCACAATGTGGTTTCATATTAACGTCAGCATTCATTTTTGGGCATAAAGATTCTTTTCACTGCAGTATGGGCCATTTCTCTCGAAATGAAAAGGGGCCAGTGAATGATTGAAAATACTTTTTTATATTGAACAAGATAGACTAGAGTGCAGTGGTTTTGCTGTTGATCTCATGAATGAATTCTGAATATCAGTTGAATGATTGCATTACATTGTCAAGCTCTGTGTATGACATCAAACTGCCATAAAATTAAACATGTAGTTACCATTATTGGTATCATATGGATAAATGATAGGACTTAGCCATATTTTCAGCACATAATTTTCTCAGTATGTTCTTAAATTTGGATAGAGAAATGAATAGAACTCAACTGTCAACTCTGCTAACATTGCATTTCAAAATTTTCTTGAAAATCAGTATTTAGAAGTCATTCATTTTGATACCCATTTCTTTCTAATATTTTTTTTATTCTATTCTCCAGCTGAACATCATTTGAGGAGAGACTGTTTAGGATGGCTTCATCAAATTTGAAAGTGGGAATACTGGTGGAGTTTAATTTTGAGGAACCAGAGGTATATAGGTCTTGGTTTCAGATGAAAATGTCTCTTGCAGTTATTGTGGAATTAGAGAGGAGGAAATATATTGAAATAGTGTATTTACTTGCCCCTTTCATAGTTTTAAATCGACAGAGTTTATTGCTGTTAGTGTTAGTCTATGCTTTAGATCTGATGACAGACTGTCTTCTGACTTAAGTAGATTTTGCCTATTGTAACATCCAAATTGACCAAGAACATTATTATGATCTCAAGTAGGGATTAACATGAACAATAGCTGCAAACAGTTGTTGTTTTCTTCATTAGCCGTTTCTATTTTTATTGAAAAATTCTTTGTCGGAGACTGCATGTTAATAATACATTTAGTCTCATTTTCCTTCTTGTAAGTTTACCTGTTTTTTTTTTTCAGGCAAATGCAGTAAGATTGCCCTGAATATTTGTTCTTATCTTAGCTGACAGTTCATCACTAAGGATTTTTAACTTTTTTTTCTTTTACTTCACTGTAGAACACAGTTTTGAATGTCAGATGTACTAAAATTATACATGAAATGTACATATCCTTGAAAGATCTGTCAGCTTTTTGCCCGAATTAAGACACAGGACACACCAATAAAGTTTATGTATATTGTGCTCAAACATTAAAAAAATAGATAGAATACATGTAATATTTTACAAAGGGTGTCTATGGTTGTGACAACAAACTTGATTTGCTGACTATCAGTAGTCTGTCTTGACCATTTTCAGTGTTCAGAATCAGTTCATTCAAAATAAATAACACTGATTATGTCAGAAAAAAAGTTTTACATTTATAGGATACAAGTGGAGAACAATAAAATTGTCATGTTTATATAAATAATTATAATGTGCTTATTTTCATTAAATGGAGCTTTATTCAATTTACTTTTGATTTTCTTCAGTTGATTTATTTGTTAAACATTTATATTTCTTCAGCACTAAGAACAGTTCATTTTTTTTTTTTTACTATCTCAATCTTATTTTCTTTTTCAGTTACTCTATCCTTATTATCGCATGAAAGAAGCTGGTTTTGACACTGTCCTGATAGGGCCTGAGGCTGGCAAACAGTACAATGGGAAACATGGTTATCCTGTCAGGTGTGAGGTAGCCATAGACAACATTTCTTCCAAGGTAAATTGCAAAATGCAACATCTCGCTCTGTGAAATATAAAGTGATTATTCCCTTCAGTAAAATCACTGATCTTTTCGTTTAAGGCTATTGAGAAGGGAATCGTGAAAGAAATAAAAAAGGGTCTTTCATGGGGCAGTTAGTAGGGCTAGAGAATAACTACGTTATAGCAGAGAATAGAGAATGAATCAATAAATCAGAAATGTAAACTTGTCTCATTCATGGGTTTCATGGTGACATGCCAGCCTTTTATGCCAGCTCTACGCATCATTTATATAAAAATTTAAGCCACATTATATATCACTGATTGACATTTATAACGGTATGATAAATAATATCCTTCATCAATTGATATAGAATATAATGAACTGTATCAGTATAACTGACTTTTAGCCAAATACATGTAAATGAGTTTAGAAGAAATACTCATCAGTAATTTTGATCACATCAACGTCTTTAGCCAAAGAGACTGACAAGAAGAGCTTCCATGCAAAACATGGTATAGAGTTTAAAAAAAAAGGTGACCAAGAAAAGGAATAGTGAGAGAGAAAAAAGCTTTTTTAGAGAAAGAATGTGAAGCAATTGGTCGTTCATAAAAGTGTAACTTTTGATATGCCATAAACTTTCGCAGGACTAATAAAGTTACGTTTAAACAATGAAATATGCGCGATTTGTGGTTTTGACCCAGTATAAATGTGTGAAAGGCTTAGAAAATTGTTTTTGTGAAATTGAATATATAATTTTTATCCTTTTAATAAAGGACCTGTGTGCTCTCATCATCCCTGGTGGCTGGGCACCAGATTACTGGCGCAGGGACCAGAGATTCTTACAGCTGGTCAAAGACATTGATGCTGAAAGTGAGTACCCACTGACTATCCTGATTGTACAATAGCCTCCACCTAAGAACCCACCACTTAAAAGTCTGTTCTGCTTAAGAACCCATCTCTGCTGTGAAACAGAATGTTTTCATTATAATTTACACAACTAAGAACCGTCTCCTAGAAAAAAAAATCTGTGGGTCCAAGACATGTGAGTAGCCATGATGTAATTCATGTCAGATTGTCTGGTTCAGAGAAATGCACAGTGCTGGGTGTGTAAAAAATGGGGAAAGAAATGAAGGGACCAGGGAAACAAGGAAGGACGCAATTGGTTGATGTATGACTGCATAATCAGGGCACGCATTGACTAGTTTCCTTGTCTGACAACACGTGGGACACCATCCATGATTGGGCTGTGTATAAGGAAGAATAAGTTTAGCCTCCTGACTTGTTAATTGTTTTCCTACTTTGGTCAGTCTGGCTGATTTTAAACACTTGATACATTTGTGCGCTTATCCCTAGGGCAACAAAGCAATATCATGTTTTCATCTAACATTGATACCATCATATAGAAACTCACTTGACATTTCAGTGCTGGGTATTGTTGATGAAATTATACACCAAGAAAGGTCAGGAATTGTTATATCTAATTACAATACCCACACACAGTGGAGAAAACTGTTCTTATTTGTGTAGACAAAACTTCAGCTAATTGTAACGATCAACTAATCGTAGCAGTCAGGACAGTGGTCACATGGGTTGCATAACTTTTCAATCCAACTAAAAGTTGATAGGCCTAAATAAGAGCCCACTCTTTTGCCTCCCAGTGACCAGGTTCTTAGGCAGAGACCACCATATCCTCTGGGCTGCCATATGCTAATTGAAGAACTATCGACCTCTCTGTTATTGTTGCTATTTAACATTCCAACTTTTCCTGTTTCATAGTATCATCAGAGAATAAAAAAAAATGCCACATTTTTTAATATTCTTTTTATTAGATGAAATATGATGAGCCATGTGTGACATAGTGCATTTCATTTTCAGAAACTGAACCACTACCTTATTTCAGTTCCCTAAATTATTCTGGTTCATAAGATTCTAAATAATTCTCAGAAATGCTTCTTAATTTAAAAGTAAAAATCCAGGCAACAGAAATGCGGATAGTCCCAGAGACTCGAAAGCTATGTAACATAGTTACATACATAGTATTGTCGTGAAAGTTGATTTGAAGAGTTATAGATTAAAAGTGATAGTCCTAATTTCCTTAATACACTGCAGTCTACATGGTTCAAAAGTTTTCTTATTTAATAGATACTTTTCTTGTGAGACTGCTTAATCAGAACTGTGTCTCCAAGACAATGATGTATCTGTTTAAAATATGTAATTAACTGGCTCCAGTCTTAACCGGTCTTTTGCATCTTAAGAGAGTATTACAACTGCATTTTCCCTGAAATTATGTGTGGTAACTCACGTAAAATTTTGATATAATCATGCCACAATAGATGCAATAAATCTACAGATTAACCTTTGATTTCTCTCCGGAGTGACAATGTTAGCTCACAAAAACTTTTTTTTTTTTCTTTTTTCCAACTCAGCTGTTATGTTATACATGTATTCACATACCAGTGCACACTTGGCAGGCATACTCATTGAAAGACTTAGAATGCAGGCAGAGGGGACAAATGCTTAGAAAAAAGTAAAATGACAGTACATATATTCTTGTAGAAAATTGTACAAAACATTTCAATCAAGTTAAAATAGTACTTTGCTTTTTGCCAAATTTTATTGAATATCAAATGTATGAAGACAAATCTAATAGACAAGCAAAAACCATTCAAATCATGAGCATGCAGAAAAATGTAAGGCTTGACAAAGAGATCATATGGATGAAAGAAACTGTGGTAAATTACATTATAGTATATATCACAGAGTGTGCTTTAACATGAAATCTTGATGAAACATACATATCGCAGTGAAATTGGTCAATGATAAACTCATGATTTGATTAATAGAGTCAAGTAAGTGAATAAATGTAGGCACGAATGAAACTGTGTTACTTGTCAACCTTTATTGTCTTGTTCATCTTTACATTGTTTCACAAATTTTGCCCAGATTTGTCCTTAAATGTTGTTATTTATGAGTTTGAAAGATTTAAATGAAGAACACTTTGATTCCAAAGAGACCAGATTCAGAGTCTTTAAGCTTGTATTCATCTGCGAAGTTGTCATCATGAAATATTTTACATGGCTGATTTTATTTTGGCTCACTGGCTGTTTAGATGAAGAAGTTTTTTTAAAAAATATTTTTGTCTGAACTATCGCCATGGGACTATTTCTGACTTGAATTTTTATGGAACTGAGAATTTTTCATCAGTGTTGTACTCTGTATTTTCATTTATGTTCTTTTTTCATTAAGTAAAATATAGTTGTATTATTGAAAAACATGACAATGCCTCCTGACATTCTCTTATCTACTTACATTGACAATGCTGAGCTAATAGTAGTAACTGAATGGTTCTCATAGACAGCAGTACAATAACATACTGGTTCCATGGGCCATTTTGACTAGTTTCATGATTCTATAAATATTAATTGAGGGATTCATGACTATATAAACACTACAAAAATCAATCAGTCATACATAAAAACATAAGAACACGCATGAAGAATTTATAATCAATTCTCAATCCCTCATAGTCATTTACTAAGAATAAGGAGAAGTTTAGGAGTTCTCTTTATGCACAGTTACAGTCTATATACGGTTTTTCAACTCCCTGGAGGTGGTTGTCTCGCTCTCTTTATTGACTGATATTCACTTTATTGACTGATGAAAGTTTAGTGGTGCCAGTGTAGATATTTACTGAAGATGCAAATAGAAATAAAATTGATGCTGACAGATTGATTTTTTAACTTGTTGACAGACAATGGTAGAAAAAGTTGGGCTCAATTTTTATGTATCCAAAAGGTTAATTTGTGCAGGAAACATTCAAAGTTTAAGTGATAAACCTCCCTCTCTCTTCCTTTTCTTACATATGTATGTATAACATTAATGATCTACTGATATATTAACAAAGATCATGGAGCAGTCAAAGCAATGGAGACTATAACAATATGAACAGTTAACAAAATAGGATATTATACATACCCAGATTGTTTGGGCGAAGTGGTCTAGTAGCTCCAGGCACGAAAGAAATGTGGTAAGACTTTGGCTGGTTTTATTTTTTGTAAGTTGCTTTGATTTTCTCCGGATCAAATAATGAACCAAAGAAAATTGTACATTCTTATAATTGTTCCCAAATGATAACAAATAGGAAATCGATGGATTTATTTTCTGTTCTTGGAGAGCTCATTGGTATTCAGAACATGGTCATGTCTACAAACAATATACATATAATGGAAAGGTTTGAAACTAGCTACACGTTCATTTTGGAAAACAAACAAATAAGTAATGAAATTTAGAGAAATAATCAAACAGACAAAGCAATGATGTATGCATTTGATTATTTTCTCTATCCATAGATCTTATACATGTGTAATGCAGCTGTATCTCATTGAATGTGGCTGAGGTAGAGGCAAGAAATACAAGGACATGTACATGTACAATGAAATTTATGAAGAGATATGGAATGGAGTGATTTCAGTTAAAAAAAAAAAGCAGTTTTGCTTGATCACTTCAAGATCCTTTTTGCTCTAGTATGAAATGAACAAATGTTGCCATTCAGTAGTTATAAACTATGGCCAAACATCAAACATCTCTTAACCAGCGGAAAGGAACGTATGTAAAACGTATTCCTCATGCAAGTGATTGTTTTCTTCTCATCCTTTACACTTTATTTCTGCAACCACTAAAGTAGAAGTTTTCTTTCAATACATCATAAATGTGAGGTCAGAATTAAGCTCTTTTGGATTTTTCTTATAACTTGTCTTTATTATAGGATATAATAATGAAGAGCTCGAGAAAACCACTTATGTCACTGTTTAATTGGCAATCATTTTGTTCATTCTAAATATGACTTTTGTCTCTAAATATGACTTTTGTCAGATGAAACCACTGAAAATTTTAAAGGTTTTTCAATGTTTTTAGTTTTGAATCACCTCAAGTTTTGAAACAATCGAACAGTGGTACATGTTAGAGCGGGAATACTGATAATGATTGACAATGCATATTTTCATTGTTGCCTGAGATAGTAGATTTTGCTTCCTGATTGAGAGATTTTGAGTGCTGGATCAAAGAGAATCCCAACAAGCCCAAGCATGTCACGACTTTTCAGCTTCATGTGAGCAATAGAAAAGCTTTGGCTTCTATTCGCAGCCTAAATGTTAATTGAAATTTTGTGTATCACTTCTATATCAAGTTGATCAGCCCTTGGATCTTAGGAAGAATGATCAACAGAGGGATATACAGAAAAACATTTCATGTAAATATGTAATATCTTCATTTTGACTTGAATGTCATTAGTTCTCATACTTAGAAACTGTAATTATGGGATCATTACTCAGGCATCATCAGAATGTGTCCTGCTATATTGTCTTGGTTTTCCACAATTGACCGTCCAATCAGTCAGCTAAAGTCTTTCAGCCCTGAACAATTATGGTGGCAATCTCAGCTGGAGTGTATACCATCGTCCATCACTAGGGAATGTCACTGCATGTAGGCCCTACAGATATATAACATAAATCTCTTTTGCTGGGACAGGTATCTTATACATGTATCTGTTCTTTCTTTTGTTTCATGAGTCACTTTCTCCTTTATCTTTTCCTTCCAAACAAATATTAAAATATATGTCACTGCTAACAATCAAACTGGCAAGGTGTACATCACAATTCATATAACGTTTGCCCAGTTGACACAGTCATTGCTTGGTGCAATGGAGTGTGATTTCTTTGCAGAGTGAGAGAAAGATGGTTTTTTTGCAGGAACAGATTTGTCATTGCCTGGGGGAATTATGTCCATGTAATATTTCCTCTTTTTTTTTGTAAACAAAAACGAAAAGGGTATGTCTCTGCGAATTGTTAAATTTGCAAAGTCCACAGTATTAGCACAGGATTCATCTATGTCTACCCAGCCATTTCTCAGTGTGATCGAGATGGATTTCTCCTCAGAGTGAGAGAGATTCAATGCCCTCTATTCTACTCAAAGACACTTTCTCCAACCAGAAATGGTTTGTTACTGCTAGCAGTTAAATTTGCATACTCCACAACAGTTGACACAAGGTTTGTTCATGTCCACACTTCCTTTGTGTGGCCCGATGGAGATGGATTTCCCTTCGGAGTGAGGCAGTCTGTTTTGTATGACCAGATCTATCAAGGCATGGACAGCAATCAGAATGGACTGATGGTCGTTGCGTATATCCACCTCTGTGTAGGGTATTGACCACATACTGGCCATGTGCTCTGCCTGCTCCCTCTGCACCACTCGTTTCTTGACCGGTTCGGTGAAACCATGAGTACTGAAAGGTCCATTTTCCAGCAGGCCTTGCAGCTGCCGTGAGTTGGCGCTATTTGAAGGTGGGGTTGGTTTATGGAGGAGACCCACTAACAGCAGCGAGGTTCTATCCCTTCCAACATAATTGTCAACATCTTCCATCCTGAAGTTAAACAGCGAATAAAAAAATCGGGAAGATTAGTTTCATGATGGACCATAAATATATTGAAATAGAACAAACACTCCATTACATGACAGCATAAGAGAAGAAAAAGGAATACAGGAGAAGCTAAGAAAGTGTAAAAGTATAAAACTGTCATCATACAGGCTCACTCTTTTCATGTCACACCAGTACTATGACTAAAAATATCTAATGTTCAATATTGACAATAAATCAGTATACATGTATGCCTGAAAAGCAGCATATATGTTCATATGAAAAGATATAAGAAGTGTCCAAACAAATGGACTTTATGTAACCATTATTTGTTTTATGAATATATTATTGATCTTAATTTAGTACAAAGTTCTAGAGATCAAACATGGGTGGATCATGCCAGCGTTCACTCACCACATCTCAACGTTTCGGAAGGAATCCTTGTTGTAGACGTTGAAGAAAAGGAATCCGCCATGACAATGTCGGTAATAGGAAGTTGTTAGGCTTCGGTATTTTTCTTGCCCTGCGAAAACATGTGAAAGACCGCAAATTACAATAACTTAAGGTATGTTATACTTTTTTTTTCTTTGGTTATTTGCTTGTTTTTTTTTTCGTTTTTTTTTGCCCTTTATCTATTGATCTTTCTTTCTTTTTTTCTTTGTGAGACAGGACTACCCGGAACAAAATTTTTCCCTTTTTCTAAGAGCTCTTATACACCTTGGGCTGTCTGTGAAAGCAAAACGCATAATATGGGGCATTCTCCATTATCGTCGAAGATGATCGAGAATTCTGATTTTCCTTGTGAATCTCTCAGTGGTGTTGACAATGCTAAATGCATAACAAAGTTTGAAGAGAAATATCTTCTGTACTAATATAACATATTCATTTCCCATACACCTTTGGAATAAAGTGCTGTATCTTCTTTCTACGGAAACAAAGGATTTGAGAGAACGTTGATACATATAGTGTATGTTGGTTTAGCAGAAATTGTATTCCTTGGATCAATGTAAAGATATCTCTTCATTTCCTCAATACTGTATCCATATACGTTTCCTGTTTGTTTCCATGGTTTGGAATGCCATGTTCTTTTAATGTTTTAGCAGTGAGACTGAGAGAGTGAGAGACATAATTATTAATCATTTTTTTTTTCAGTTAGATGTCCAGTGTATGGGACCACGGGCGATTTAGAATAATATGCATATTCATCTTTCACCTTTTCCCCCAGTTTTGTTTCCTATCATAGCTCTCTGCCTTTCAGTCCTGACCAGGCACCATGTCTCCTCCTTCCCCCAAGCCCCCTTTTTTTCTTTTCTCTTTTTTCTTTTCCTTTTCTTTTTGGCCAGACTTTCACAGCCAGGAGAGAGCCATTATGCTTTGAAACATCATTTCAAATTGACAGTTCTAATAGGCAAGTTCTGTGCCTCAAAAAAAAAAAAAAGCACAATCTAAGTAGCGATATGCCTGTTTGCTTGTCAATAATCCACAAAGATCATTAGGCTTTAACAGAGCAAGACAACCAAATGAACACAGAAAAAAATGTTGGCAGTGAAAGAGTTCAAATGTTTTTCAGACTGTAAACTCATTGTCAGGTGAAAGTCATCACTTTGCAGCTGCCCAATAATTACTAAAATTAATTTCATTATTATCTTTATCAGTACCAGTGCCCCTGAACTTAGACACGCCATGTTCACGTGTTGTAGCGCGATGTTATCACGGTCTTGTTTTTTTCCATTTGGCTGATAGTTTTTTATAACAGAGAAACGACAATGCGCTTGGCTTGCACTTATCTATTGCCCTCTCACTGATCATAGAATTTTCAGACACATAACAGTCTTTGAGAAAATCACCCAGATCATGTCAAGTACAATATTGCACATATTCTTTGACCATAAGATGTTTTATACGGATTTCATATCGCCTGGCATATACAAATTAGCACGTTGCCGATGTTATTTTCATTATTTGCTGTTGTCAGGTTTAGTCACCTTTGTCCAAGCAGTGATTTAAAGACGGTAACGATTCTTGGAATAATAAGGATTGGGTAAAAAAGAAAAAGCAGCTTATCAACAAACTAAACACTCCATGAAAAGGTCAGTGACATGATTTGGAAATACTGTATAATGTTTTCAGATTTCAGATTCTTTTAAGTACCCGGAAAAAAAAACGACCTGCAAAAAAAAGAAAAGTGACAAATTCTCCTATTCTGTATTGAAAACAGGTTGATACTCCTGGTATGTTTTATTTTCCCCAGTGATTTCTAAATTATGAACAATGGAAAAGTTATCAAATCTTTGGATTTGAAAGACACCCGATAGGATGGGAAATACAAGTACATCTCTAGAAGTGACAGTGTACAATAACTTACCTGCTGTGTCTTGAAATTCCACCTGAACTTCCCTGTCTTTGTGCATGACGACCTTGGTGACAGAGGCCATAGTGAGATTGGAGGGACTGGAGGTGACGTACTTGCCGGAGAGCAGAGTTCGTAAAAAAGTGGATTTGCCTACTCCGCTGTCTCCCAGCATCACTAGTTTGATTCTCGTAGTGTTGCGGGAGGAGATAGAAGGATCGCTGACACTCGTATCGACGGACTTGAAAAAACCCGTCACCAGAGACTGCTTTCTGTTGCCGTTGTTAACGACTCTGTGAACTAAGCTTGCATTGTCCGCAGATCCTTTCCGAAGACGGTAACGGTCGTCTTTTTCTTGAATTGTTTGTAATGATTGTCGTCTGAGTTCGTCTGCAAGTGGGAAGTTTGGTCTCTTGTCGGGAGAAAAGGGCCGGCCCTTGCTATGGAGCGCTTGGTGAGGTTCTGATATTGTCCTGTAAAAATTGGGCGAGGATTTTCTTCTCATCTGCCTGCTGATATCCGCTCTGGTGACGAGATTCTCAGGTTCTTGGAGATAGGTTCCCACCGCTGAGTCCAGTCGTGGTGGGATAGATATAGCGACTGCTGTTTCAGTGTTCATTTTGTTTTTTATCAGTGAGTACTTGAATGGCTGCTCATTTGTTACTGGGTTTTGACCAAATGTTCAGGACGTGATCTGTTAAATCCGGCCAGAAAGAAAATAGGAAATGAAGTGACTTGAGATTGCTTGATTCAGATTGGTCTTACATTTTGAAATTGATCTGCGAAAACTTGTCTCCTGTCCAACACCTTACACTGCTTAGCTCCTGACTTTCTTCCGTCGAAAACCTCACTAGCAGCAACAATAATCACAATAAAAAGTACTGCGGTGTTCCAGAAAGTCTTTGCTTTGAATGTCTTTTAATCAGAATGTATTTAACCTGTCAAATCTTGTAGGAGGATGGAATAGCCCGTTTGGCGTCCTGAAGCTACCTGAAATAGAGAAATAAAATTCATGAGCAAAAAGAGCAAATCTTCTCGATGTTTATGAAGCAGATAGGAGAGATTCATGTTTACTCAGATTTGCTTAATTGTGCAGTAAATCTTGTCGCTTCATAATTGTACAGGCAACTGAAAAACTAGAGTTTGGCAATAAAACCTTGCGCATACATGCACGTGGTTATAATATCCAGTATTATTAATACCCAGGCAAAAAAGTGCTTCTTGTTTACCATCAGTTTAATTCTGTAAGTGAGGAGAACTGTCGCTTGATGTCACAAAGTACGAAGTGGGCATTGCAATGCCTGAGGGCAAAAGCGAATTAGTTCGGAGAAACACATAGCGTTATGTGCGGATCTTTCCTCCAAACAAGACTGTTGTTTTGACATTACAATTATGTTTTATCTCCTTATTTCACGTGTAAGTATTTTAATTTGTGTCTGCAATAACATTTCTGGTTCTGGTTTCCCTCTATACTGGTCTTTCAGCAATATTGTGAGCAGTCTACATCACAACACATTTTTGACTGTAGCAATGGCAGCGATCTGTTGTATATCTGATTTACCAGAAACTCTCACTTTTCATGACTGACAGTGACTAAATGTGCAATTATTCAGGATCATTGAAGCCAGTCACACGCTTGGTTGCCTCACGAAATAAAACAATGAATAATTGGGAGTAATAAATCGATAATACTTGCAGCAAGGAAGTTTTCTATGACTTGTAATGGGTGATGCATACATTTCCTACCTTTTCCATAACTATATTTGTTGTTGTTTTCTATTTTTTCTTCATGAATTTCGACGAATTTCAGGCTTTCTATCAATTCGGAAATATCATATTCACCTTTAATACCTGGTGGCGCATACTGACAGCATCCTAATTTATAATACATGTATGTCACGATCTTCGTGAAGCCTTGCCTTTATTTTTCTCTCACCCTGTGCACTGAATGGTTGTCTGCAAGCTAAATCCGACTTGTTCATCATTTTGTATTTATTTATTTATTTTTTGTTGCTGCTGTCGTTATTTCTTGGTCAACATTCATCGAACTGAACTCTTTTCTGTCACAGAGTCTTTCTCTACACTCAAACTGATAAATCTAAAAAGTGTGAAAAAATACTGGATTGGAATGAAACTGACATGTCTGCAGATTTCTCTTGCTGACATAAATGTCTGTAACAGCGTCGAGCAAAATGACGGGTCACACATTGAGACCAAAGGACGAAAACGGCGCGTGTCATTTGATTTTTCACAATTACAAATTAATCATGTTTATTGTGTTTGAAGAGAGATGAGACAATCAGTTTCAAAAGGGTTCATGGTTTTGTTTTTATGTGCGTGTAATAGTCTATGCTCAGACCGCCTCGACAGTACAGTCAGATTATTATTATTTTTTTCAGATTGATACCTATGTAATACATGTATTTACATAGCCAAAATAGTTCGGTTAAGGATTATTAAAAATTCTTCGAAGTTGAACATGATACCCACAGATGCGGTAGACATGGATGATATTAATCCTTGGTATAGTAATTGAGCATTAAAGCTGAAGGGTAGAACACACACGCGCATACGTAAACGCACAACGAATATTTTGGGAGAAACACCAACAATTTTACGCTGTTTCATCTCGCACAGCTGGTATTCATAAAAATCTATGGATATCGACCGCTCTAAAATGAAAGTCATTTTGAAGGTGTTGTTGGCCATCCGTACATTTCACATAACACCTTTTTTTTATTCCCTTACAAGAAAAACGTTTAAAAAAAAAAAAAAAAAAGAAATCTAGTTATTATAATGTATTTATATTGTCCATAACCACCCTCAGCAGACTGAAAAGGGTAAAAGCACCGCAAATGAACATGTGTATATAGATCTCACATTCAGATGTATTTCGAGTCCTTTCAAAGAAAATTTAATGTGAAATGGCGTTTACGGTATTACGTTGTCCATATATCTACACTCAGAAGCACTCAAAACTGTCAGTCATCTATAGAACTAGGACCACTAAAGCTAAAATTGCCAGTTTTTCTAATACTGGTAGCTCAACATAAAACCTGAAATTGCTCACCGTTAAGAAATTAAAAATCTATACTAATGTATTTATAGGTAATCTTCACTTTGCAGAATTTGCTGCTTGAATGTATTCTTGTAGGTTGCTGCGTATATCTGACGTTTAGTCGTACACTTAATATCACAAACGTACCGGGACTTAATATAAGTCTATATATCCAGTACAAAAGTTATTCACTCACTGGAAATTAGGGATAGAAAATCCAGTGAAGTACACGATATCTTCTCCTATATGAAGTCCAAGATCAAGGCTATTCTTGATTGAGTAATGGATCGTTAAACGTCTGATTGTAGCAGTGCAGTACGTAAGACTTTATGCCCTTGCGTTATCGGGAAAATAAAATTATTATCATTGTTACCTTGATCCGCTGTCATATAACGCTATCTCAGACAGAGTCCACTTATTGGCTTGCGTCCAGTTCTAATCACAAGGCTGACGATATCAGCTGTACTAGACAATCGTGGCCGGCTGTGTTTTGGCTTTCGTCATTCTCATACCACACGAAATTCCACGGATAAGATAAGAACTAACGACCGGATTTTTTTTTTAATAACCTGGAAAATTTGCATATTATAACACCGTCAAAGGCACTTCCCGATCCTGGTTACCGCTTACTAGCTGATTACCTGGGATACTGACAGAAAGTTCTAAAAATGTTCCGGCCTGTGTGAATTCGCTGCCTCATTCACGCCAGAAATTAGCATAATGAGCGTAATTATCAGCAAACGAAAAGCAAGGATGCCATTAAGTTGGTTAAATTAAGCTTTCAGATATGCATACATATTTTCTGAGTGGTGCATTGTACTGTATTGGGGGGGGGGGGGGGGGAGAAAAAAAAGAACAAAAAAAAAAAAAAAAAAAAAAAAGAAAACCAAAAAAAAAAAACCACAAAACAAGAGTTTTTTTTTTT
>JBCEWB010510394.1:0-19083 GCA_039654565.1 Peronia peronii | reverse complement strand
CATCACTGTCACTACTACTAGATCTAGAATCACTTTCCTCGCCATTATTGACAAAGAAATCTCCATCATCGTCTTCAGCAGACTCTAAATCACTATCAGGATAACTATCATCAAAATCTAGCTCATCCTCATCCGAATCGGTGATCTTTTGAAATGCTTGTATAGCAGGAACTCGCTTCCGTTTCAAGCCAGAAGGCTGCGGATCATTCACTGCTCGTTTCATCTTGAATTTGTCACCAAATGTGATAAACACGCTTGAAACACGCTTGAAAACACTACAATTTCCTTTCGGGAAGTATCCTGCAGTTAATAGGCTTAGCTATTTTCTCATTGGTTGAAAATATTCATTAGTAGACTCGCATAAACAGGAGGGGGTGTGTCAGCCTGGTCTACCGGGCATACGGTGCGTAGACAAATTAGCATACGGGTTCAAAGGGTTAATAGTGCTAAATATCAGTTTTTCGAAAAAAAATTTTCGAAAGTTTTTCTTCTACAAATTTTTAAAATTTGTATTTGGCAAGATGGTACTTTTTCTCATTTTTCTGGCACATCGATAACATTTTCTCAAAAAGTAAACAAAATATTGCAAATCCGATACCTGTTGTTATTTTACACATATGCAGGAAGATTCATGCCAAATTTCAAGTAATAAGTGTGCTCAAAAAGTAGGTTTCGAGATAATGGCGTCTAAAATTTTGACAAAGTTTTTCAACCAGTTCCTTGTGACATAATGTTTCCTTTTACCTCAAAACATTCCAGCTTGATAGACTGGATCTTCCTTTTCAGCCTCCTTCTCTTGCCTGGCTTTTTCTCCTGAGAAATACTTTCAAACCTAGTGTAAAGACCTCATAGCTTCAGTTGAAATTGACTGTCAGAAGTGAATTTGAGTGATATTTTATTCCCCCTTGTAGGAAAAGCTCAGTTTACACATGAAATTGATTAGTTTTGACCATATAAACAGTAAAATCTTGAAATGAAATGGTTTAGCTTGAAGAAAAAAAAATAATCGGAAATTTGATATTTTCAGCCAAAATCTCGATTTCAGGACCCGCCCCTCCCCTTAAGTGTATTTGTCTATTTCACTCATTTCATATCAAGCTCATTCATAGGGTTGAAACATACAATTCATAAGTGACAGAAACTGGTAGTTATAGTAGTTATTGTATTTGTTGAGGTCATTTAGCCTCAGGTTGATGACAGCTCTTTGCAACTGCCAGCTTGATCCTAGTTTAGTCAAGCTCATTCCTTACTCTGTAAAAAATCTGAAATCTTAGATCTGCATATTTATCTCCATTACTAAATATCTTTACTTAATAGATGTAGTTCCCAGTTCTTGAACAGAAGAGTTGAGACAAGCAACCGCAGGTGAACCAAGTACTTTCTTGAAAATGTTATCATGTTCTCTGTGGTACTGAAG
Source organism: Peronia peronii (assembly GCA_039654565.1). Taxonomy (NCBI): domain Eukaryota; kingdom Metazoa; phylum Mollusca; class Gastropoda; order Systellommatophora; family Onchidiidae; genus Peronia; species Peronia peronii. Next base: position 17,666 of record JBCEWB010510394.1, on the reverse strand, counting down.
TAACATTGCATAGTAACATTTCTGCAACTTAAATACATGTAAGAATGAGATGTGTGTTTTTTTTTTCTTTTCATTCATTGTTCTGTTTTCCTAGACCCAGATGAGATTAAGGTTTATGTTGACAGATTTGTCATGAAGGAAATATTTTCAAAATAATCTATTTTGAATCAGAAATTGTTAAAGGAGCTGTTTATTTTTGTGTGCTGTCTCAGATTTGAAAGCAAACTAATAAAATATTTTTTTATTCTTTGTTTTTATCTTCCCAGTGCTTGCAGTTATTCCATTTTGTTTTGATAGAAAAAAAGAAAAGAAGAAATTATGAAACTGTCATTATAATATTGTTCATTACTCTCTTCCCATTCATCCTCAAATTATTCCTATGATTAACGGGAGCTGATGTAGTGAAAGAGTGAATAAAAAGAGCATGGTGAAGAGATCGAGGAAGCAAACCCTGGCAATGATAAAGAAGGGCAAAGAAAGATCACAGCAGTCTGTCTATTCATTTTGAATGAATTTTTGTACTTTGTAAAAATGTTGAACTATTATGTTGCTGAAATAAACACACTTTTTGTACTACTGTGAACTTGTTTCCTATTGTATTAACTATTGCTTGATGCACAGTAAAAGGTTGGCAAAAAGCTATCAAAATTCACATTAACAATTGCAATACATGTAGTTCTTTTCCACATGATGTGAATTTAAGAACAGTAAAAACATTTCTAAAAACCATGTATTTTGATAGACTTATCTTGAACAGATGAATATCTTGTGGTATCCAGTTTGCAAATCAAGCTCATTTGTAAGTTTGTTGCTCACACATTTTTAAATTTCAGAGTAGTGCTTGAACATATGAAATTTTGTGTTTTATCTACTCAAGGAATTCTGCAGTTCCTTTATGCCAAATATCCAGGTAATATTGTTAATGTTTATTTTTTTTTTTTTAAATTTTCTTGAGTGTTTAGGATCACTGGGCCCTTTTCATCAGATTTATGGCGTACTTGTATTGAGGACCTATCCCTGGAGTTCAATACTAAGATATTAATCATGTCTTAGCATACTATTGGCCATGAATTGTACTCAAAATACAAATTTGTATGTCCATACTAAATTAAAATGATGAGAGGAGAAGACAAGTACATGTATCACCATGATGAATTTTTAGCATTTTTAGTAAAAGAATACAAGGCAGAGACTCATCAGTAATGCTTTATTGAAAGAATTTGACTGACATATATTTCACAGCCATTGATGAGACAACATTGAAATGTTCACCACAGTAAATATATTGATGTGTTAGAGCACAATATGAGATCATAAAGTACACATCTGTACGTCAGTGCCACGTACTTTATGCTGAAGCACAACATTAAAAAAAAAAAGGAAAAAAAAAAGAAAAAAGTTAAGTGGCCATTTGGAAGATGTCCGAAGTGGGTAATGGTTATAATTAAGTGTTTTTAAATGCAATATCCTCACATGTATACTTCATATGCCCTGTTTCAGAAACAATATTTTGAATGTTCTACATGATATGATTCTAGAAATATATAATGCTGGTAGATAGCATAGGACTAGTCTGAGCTGTGTCAGGCAAGAAATAGAATCACCATGGTCAAAATTGTCCATCTCAGCTTCTTTCTATTTTTCTCAGATTTGATAATTTCAGTAATAGCAATATTTGTTTTCACAATACATCATCAAATTTTACAATACTTCAGAATATATATGTTCAGATTTTCTCACATGAATTCTCCAGATTTATTTGTAACTTTCGTAAATGGTTTTTAGACATGCTGTTTTTCATCTTAATATTTCTTTTTGTGCCAAAAAAAATTCAAGCATTGTTGCAAAGGATTTTTTATGTTCTTACTTCAACAGCTCTAATTGGTTTTAAAACAGGCCATACACTTCCAAGCCAGATGCTCCAGTGGATATCTCAGCCCATTCACTCAAGTGTCATGATATTAGCATATGTGTGAACTTGCCTGACGCTCACATTTTTTCGCTATTGTTTGACCAATTTGTCCTGTCATACCAACATAGTAGCATCTATTAGTAATCACATATGAATCATTCCGTACATCAGATGGAAGGCTGTTTGTTGATTCATTTAATTTGAAATTAAAACTGAAATGAATTTTGAGAAAAAATGTGTTTCAGTTATAAAGCAGAGATTTTTGGAGATTTCCTCTAGCATGCAGGTGTGATGACCCAAATATCAGGCAGAGCTTGATCACAATTATGAATGCCATGCCTGGCATTAGAATTTCATATTGTTCAAACTACTAATTTTCATACACACTATCAAATCCACTTGAGTAGGTGATTAGGACATGCTGATAGTTTACGTCAGTATGTAAGTGTATGGTCTGCTTAAGAGCACATTTCCCTAACTTTCCTCTTCTTCATCCCGCTTTTGGACTTAAAACTTGATGACTAATGAAGTTAAAAGTACAAAAACAAATTTGATATCACTGGAACGGTCCTTTATTCTCCTTTTTCCTTTGGTGTCATTGAATTGATCTGCATTCAGACGAATCTTTGTAAACTCATAATTTCATAAAAAGCAAAGGCTAACATTGAGGAAATCTTAGGAAAATGCAACAGCATATAAACTTTAGTAACTTTAGCATATATTTTTCATAAATTGTTCTACTTCACTATGACATTGTAACAAGGCTAATACAACCCAATGTCTGACACATTACATTAATGCCTTATCATTTACCAGTCACACATATCACTTAACAGCATCCTTATAGTAACTGAGTTACTTGAGATACATAAGACTTTTATTGAATAATTACAACTCATAGTCATACATAAGTAGTCACAAGTCCCTGCTCATAAATTACTCTTTGCTTATATTTTCATAATAGCAGAAACATTGATATAGGTAATTCATCTCCAGTACTATAGCAATCTCTCAAAATTTGCCCTTCTCCTACACTGTCATAGCAAAAGGCATTATGTATTGAAATAAAACTCTGCCATCTAATATGATATTTCTTTTAGTATACCCTAGGCATATAGTGAAACAGGATATTCATCCTCAAATCTCAGAAAGTATAGTATATATCATCGAGTGGCCGTTTTCCTGAAATTGTAAATTTATGCCACTATTCAAGCTCAGCAATACTTCTATATTGTTTGAATCTTTTCTGAGTCATAGTTCACAGCGTTCCCAGAATATTACCTTCACAAAATCATAGTCACAAATTTTCTTCCTGTCCAGATGTCACACATAAATCCAGTGTATTTATTGTATTTATATCAGTTTTTGAGAACATCATAACAATGACCTAACACTTTGAAGTGCGCCTTGGTCCATGGTTGATGTGTTGATCTCTTAATGAAATTGTCCTGGTTTGAATCCCACCAGAAAAGATTGGAGTACGCTGCTTTTTAGATGACAAAAAGGGTCCCATGGCTTTGTGGGTAGAGAACACTTGTGAATACATTTCATAGGTTTCATGTGTACATCACACACGCCAAAGAACCCTTAGTTGTTAAAAACAGACACACATGTAGCTGTCCAAAAAACTCCCAAGTAACTATCCAAAACATTCACTTCACCAAACTTTGCACATATTTAAAACTGAGAAAATCCTATTCTTAAGATTAGAAGGCTGCATACGTACAAAATACATCAGATATCCACAAACACATGGAGTTTGTAACAGAACTGACATTCATTTTCCAATTTTGCTAGTGGCGTTGGTTTTTCTTGTGCTTTTTTTTTTGTAATTTGAATTTCTTGAATAACCATCATAACAGATTTATACAATTTTTCATACGGCTTCATTTGCTTCAAACTTCCATCCTATTTGTACCAGAAAACTATATTAATAAAGAAATCCATAGATGTTCCAGGAGAGCATTATCTTTTTCTGTATTCCTTCTTTCAATTACCTGTCTTTCTCAAACCTAAACATCTCATACTGTCTCAAGCAGGACTGATATTTAATAGCATGACAGATTTCCTTTGTAATTTTATTTAGACTGTCATATTTAGTTCATCCGATAACTGCTGTGACTTGTAAAAAAAAAATCTGCCAATTTACACAATCATTATTTCACAAAATCTACAGTTTGAGTTGAGGAAAACTAGCGATTCAAAGAACATCATGAAATGGCAACACACAATAACAGATCAGAACTTCCAAAATACAGTTAGATCTAGTTGATTTTTCTTTGAAAGAACAGAGAAGGCATTCAAATTAAGACATATTCCAACCATAATAATTTCAACAATTATAAATTGGCATTCACTAATCATGAATGGTGTGCATTGGAGTGGTTATGAAGCAACTAAAAGGTAATGTATTTCTAACTCTGTATTACTCACCCTGTAAATATGAGGTATTAGTGACAAAATAAAATATTCTTCACCACAATCATTTGATATTAGCTTTGTTTTATAAAGTATCAGTTAAAACAAATTAATTTATACAGTCACTCCTATTGACTTTACTTTGCTGAGTATTATTCAAAGCTTATGTAACTATGACCGGGAAAGAAAAATTCATACATTTTATGTGATCAATGTGATAATATAGAAAATAAATTTATGATTTCTATGGTCTGCACACTGGAAAATGGAAACAAACAGTTTTTGTTGGAGTTTTTTGTCTGAGAACATTTTGAAGATCAGTGATTAATAAATTTTACAAATTTGTACACATTTAGACTAAAGGGGAAAATGAACAGTTCTAGTAATTTTCACGACTAAGATCCATGAATTTAGTACTGAGCCTTGACTTTATTACCTAAAAGGATCAGAAGGACCAGCCAGCCACTGTTGTCCAAAGCAATGGTTTGAATCAATAGCTTCAAAGCAATAAACAAAAAGCACACCAATCTTTGAAAACATAAAGTTCAGTTTTCTTCCATGTGTGGAAACTGGACATATGCGGCTCTTCCACCTTGGTTCTCACATGTAATAAATTCAAATTTAGATCTCAGGATGTTCTAAAGGTAGAACAGTTATAAATAAGATATTCTTCATACCAGTACAAATATAAATAATCTTTGTTATTTTAGTTATTTTAAAGATATAGATCAGGGTGCGAACAGTAGTGGTAATTTACAGAATTTTTCTCTCCTCTGCTACTGAAACTTCACAAATCAATTTTTTAAATAGCATTTCCTGGTCTTTGGGCAAAAAGAAGTATCAATCATAAATTAGATATATCATCTAATGGAAGATTAAAACTGGTGAGTGGTAAGTATCCTCTGCATTCATCACCACTGACTGTGCAGAAAGAATTCATTCTATTTTAATAAATTCCGATAGCTATTTTAAATCAGTACGGAAAGCTTGTTCAACGGCCAAGAAAAAAAAATATACAGTCAATCATTAAGTAGAATATTCATTGACAGACTGTGTATCTGTCATGCTAAATACAGGCAAGAAAATATATCAATTCAGCTTTACTAAGTATAAGTTGTTCATTCACAACATGACCTTAAGACATACACTTTCACTTGATTATGCCTTCATACATAAAGAAAAACAGAAAAGAATGTGAAGTAAAATGTCATACAATATCATGAGATGTCAAAGACTGAATACCTAGAACTAATACTAACAAACAGAACAAGGAAGGAAAACACTTCTCACAGATAATAAATTAGAGGGCAATCGCATTTGCAATGTCTATTGCATTTTTTGGTTAAGTCCCTGATAAGCATTCTAACCTCAAAGATACACAGTCACGCTTGTTGACATAAGTTGTAACAACAAAACATAATATGTGTAGATGATATTAATTTGTGTACATGGGGAGACAAATCAAAATAAATTCACCAGCTCATGACACATTGAAATATTCACCAGCACTATATCATCACAAAAATAATCTGGAAAAACAGAACTTTCTACCCTGACTCAATGAGATTTACTGAGAATTGTGAAATCAAAGCCTTTAAAACTGCTTGACTTTATCAGACTATGTTCAGAAATACTATGTGCCCCATTTCTGCATCTTCCAGCCCAGAAGTGTCAAGGGACCAGTCTATCTAGTCAAAGATTTCTCATTTAACTTTGTATTTGAAAGACTCTCCAAAATAATATAAGCAATCGCTTTCTCAGTGTCTATTGCATTTTTGGGTTAAATCCCATGATAGTAAGTGATAAGATCTTGTATCATCATTAAGGTCTATAGATTTTTCTGAAATGCAAGGCAGTCGGAGTGATTGCTCTTATCCAAACAACTCTGAAATTTGCACTAACTAGACATCAGTTTGAGTCAGCAATGTTCACTGTGTTGGAGTTGAAAGGTGTGAATTGCAACTGCACAGAGAATGATGTGCATTTTTGATAACATTTTCAACTTGTTAATATAACTTCAGGCATGCTGTTATGGAAGCAGCATTAGTAGATCAAAAACAAAGAGTTTGTTAATAAAGTGGGCAAATGGCAACCCAATCAAAGCTCGGAGCAAGAGTTTCATTTTGTCAATGAAAAACTCTATAGACTCTACCCTGGTCTCTTGAACATGAAAAATATCGCTATGAAAGCAATGACATGCAAGCAATTTCAGCTGACATTTTGGGGGTTAAGAGACCCATGGTGTCTGAGTGTGAATTATTATATGTATATTAGACAAAGGCTAACACCAAAGGAAACCAATGAAAAGAAGAGCAATGACATAGAAATCTTTCAACTGGTCCTGTAGCAGCACATATTTTCTATGAGACATTCTACACTATCAAGGGAAAATTTTCAAAAATCTCTTTACTTATATATGATAGTCTGCATCATGTTAATTACATCATATATCCTGGGAGTCTTCTCTATGAAAAGAGCAACCAACTTTTGTTTCCTTTTAAAACTAGCCATTTCTTTCCATAAAGTTTAGGAAGGTGTGATGGAATTAATTTTCAGCTGACCAGCCATAAATTTCAGTCTCTGTGACAAATGCTACATACTTTATGAGTTGAACTGATGAATATGAAGTTTGCAAGAGAGAAAATCTGATGATCTTAATGTGATGTGTTCAGGGTAATTTTAGCATTACTCAAATGTTACAACATTGCAATGGCCACAAGATAATAATTAAAGATGATATTTTCCTGATCTCTCTGAAATTTCCACTGAAGATCAATATGGTAGCCGTTTATTATGTTGTTTATTTTTCCATCAATGAAAAGATTATTATGCAGATTTGTTCTAGAGTGAAAAACAAACCAAAAATAATACATAACATCAAAAAAAAAACTGGTAAATTAAGAAATAGATATCTATCTTGAAAATCACAATTACCATAAATTAATATATTTATCTCTGTAATAGAAAAGTTGACTAGCGTCTCCACTACAGCATAAGGGTCTTGATTCTGTATCCAATATCCTGTCTCAGTAGATAGGTAAGGAAGGATCATGGTTCTTCTTCTGTAACTGGAGTTATTACATCTTGTTGGTAGCTCTGATATTGTCCCGATTTAACACTCTGGGTGTCATCAACCTGAAAGTGAAAAATATGTAATAAATTAAATCATTATATTGCACACAGTGCTGTTTGGCACTATCTATTCACAGTAAGTAAAGTTTGGAAAATATTTATTTCTGTAAAGTCTATCTTCTTCCATTCAAAGAATAGAAGCCGTAGTTACACACTGGGTATTTTGTGATGCTATTATTTTTGGATGACTGTTCAATATTCACTCAGAATTACTTTACAAGTTAGTATTTGTGTAGTTTATAAAAGAAAACATTCATCACACCTAATGGTGACATATATGAATATGAATAACTGGCTACCCAGAATTATTTGCCCCCTACATATTTTCCAGATGGTAGGGGATTGGAATGGGCATCAATATGTAGGCCAACTCACTTTTGTCATTTGGAGTAAAATGATGTAATCTGGCCAGTGAAAAGTAACAGATGAACCGTTGTCATTTTAAAGGAATGCAAAGTGCTTGTTATTTCTAAGTTTTTCAAAGATTCTACAACATTTCAAGGATGTTTTGTATTCTACAATAATTATAGTTCTTCTTGTCTATCTACTACAGTTCCTTTCATTTATGAAAACAATTGAAGCAGTTTGTATTCTGCTCCAGTGGCAAACAATTGCTCTGTCCTCTCCTGATCCTGCAATGTCTTTTATATTTTCTAACCGAATCTTCCAATGTGATGGACACGGTATACTGCAGTACATGTATCTGCAAGTGAAGGGCAAACCATCGCTTTTGCTTGTTTGTTTCCAGGATTGCTTATCAAAGTCTTTACCTGTTTGGTGTACTTGTTGCTGTTGCCTGTCTTGGCCGGCTTCAGTCTGGTGTGCTCTTCATCCGTATCCTTCTGACGTTCGTCACTCTTCAGGTAGAAATGGTAGCCCAGGTTGAGCTCGGGGATGTCATAGAAGACGGTGATGAGCAACAGCAACATCGTGATGCCCATCAACAGGTAGACTGGAAAGAAGAGAAGATTATGAGATAAAAGCCAACGAAGATCATGAAAATATAAACATCAACAAATAGTCTAATATAGCTATAACGTTGAGACTGCTATTGATTTGATGTGTTGTCTGTGTGGGTGTGAGTGTGTATATGTATGTGTGTGTGTATAAGTGTTTGGCACAGTATTCATTACCTCTTAAGATATGTGTCCACCAGTCGTCTCTTTGATCCCCCCCTCCAACCCCCTTTTCCCTTCCTCCTATCCTAGTCTTTCTCTCTCTTCTCTAAAAATCGCCGGATATTGGTGGGTTCTTTTTTTTTTTCAGATAAACAATCTTTACCGGTGTTTTAAACGGATACTAGCGTATTGAATGCACTGTTACTTCTCCACCCAAGTATCGTCAATCATCGGACAAATTTGTCATTAAATACACAAACAATCGAAACATCATGGCTGCTAGCATGATACATGACAAGATGGTGTTCAACAGCTGTGTACTGGGATCTGCACTTGAATACAATGTTTCATGTTTTTCGGGCTTTATAGTTTCGCAAACCTTTGGAGTCAAATGTCCTAAGCAGATAGCATGGATCTGAGGGTGCACACAGATGTATTCACGCAGAGGGTGTACACAGTTGTCAAGAGAAAGAAATTAAAATGGTACGAGCATGTGGCACAAACATGTGATCTGGCCAAAACATTACTGCAAAGGCGCTGTGCATGGACTGAGGACAGGCAGCCAACGTAAAAAGTGGGAAGACAACAACTGAGACCGGACCGATTTCAAACTCAGTGAATCCTGCGATTCGCCGAAACTCATGAGTGGTGGACGGTTACGGTTTTGTTAAGCTTTTCAACCTCCTGTCGTGGTGGTACTTCAGCTGTCCAAAAACGTACAGAAATGTAAGTTTGCGAGCTCAGTATGCTCTTTTAAAATTTTTTTTAAATTATGAGAGATAAGAGGGAACTGGTTAAGAGATCTTTGATAACGTCCCGGCAGCTGTCTTCACTAAAGACAGTTATTGACGAGGGAAAGACATACAAAGACAAAAACACTGTCCTGATTTGACTATAACTGAAACATGGAAGAACTTATTACGAGTTTACGTCATTATCCCATCAGAGCCTTTTCTCTGTACAGCAAACTTGATGTGCATTTGAAGGGCTGCAGCTCCGTGGATTCTGCATTATGCGGCCAGCTCTATATTGTTCTATCCTATTCTCACGGCTGTGTGACGTGAAGCCATTCACATACGTCCATTTCCAGACCAGTTCTTATCCCCGGGTATAATCCCCAAAAGGCCAGTATTCCAAATGATGAAGCAATTGCAGTCAAAGAATGACTTGTTGTGGAATACAAATTGAAATCATGTTTGCACATTTGTTTTGTCTATACAGAGAAATCAAGTCCAACAGATTCCATTGCGCTGCCCAAGCTTGTAAAACTATGATATGCCCTGTATACAGAATGAGTCATTTTTATGTGTGTATGTAATATATATGTAATATATATGTATATATGTATATGTAATACAATTATATATAATTTAAACAGTGTAATGGGTTATCTCTCAAGAAAAAGATTTCTCAAGTTTGTGATTAATGCTATAACGGATTTTTACATGACCTCCACAGTATAATAGTAGGCTATTAATGGTATTCAGGTCGCATAGCTCTTTACATTTCGTGGGCTCATGTCTTTAGACATTCTCATTCTGTCAGCTATGATAATAATGAACTTAAAACATCCTACGATTCTAGGCATATTTCTATTTCTCGGGCCAAATGAGTGATATTCTGTCTCATTGTTTTAAAACCTGGCAGGCTGTGTGTGCATGGCATGCACCAAACCAGAGGCCAAGAATCACCACAAGTTCTCCATAGCTGAGACAGGAAAACAAAAAACACTGGAATCAATTCTTGACATCTTTATATCCCAATGATGTTTAGTTTTCTAGCCATGACTGTTCTTGTTTTAACCTGGTTTCTCGTCTTTGGTAAAAACTTGTCCCAGCAACGACTCGTGTTTATTTCATTCTGATGCTGCTCTTTCATAAATCCCCGTCTCATCTATGATTGCTATTTGTTTCTCTACTTTGATACAAGATTGTTTCACTTATAACGCTTGTTTGTTTCGACCCGATTCCTGCTCTCTATCATAATCCTGTTGCAATATAGCTGCTCTTCTATGATAGGACTGTTCCAGTCAGGACTCTTATTTATTTATTTATTTATTTGTTGATGTCCCTGTCTGATATAGCCCTGCCACAAACACGAATCTTTAGTTTGTTTGAATCTCGGATTTCTTCTGTGACAAACCATGGGATTTCCGTACTTGTCAGCTCTGACAACTAAACATCAGTGTTTTGTGGGTTTTAGCTAAATGAAAGTTGTAATGAGCAGATCTAACCTAAAATTCCTGAAAAATTTCCCCTTCCGTGCATTGCTCACAGCGTCAGCAATCAAATCCCGGTCAATGTATGATAAGCACAGATGAAGAACTACAAAGGAAATTAATAGGGACAAAGTAGATACATGACCGACAGTCTTGGATCACTATAGTGATGCAGATACAGTGAGAGAGAGAGGGGGTTATCAAGAGCATTCTAACTCGATAAAATGTGAACGTTTTCCTGCTCCGTGCTGAATAATTTATGTCTCCATAATATAGATCTATCCTGCCTATACCTTTCGTGGGTTCAGAGGATGAATGGGGAGGCGGTTATCATTTTTAATTGGATAATTATGGAAATTGCAGTGTGATACGTGCCATAATTTAGCATAAGGTTTCAAGTAATGGTGATGGTTCTGTCACCATGGTGAGAAAGTGTGGTGATTATTGTCACTTGTCGCAACAAATGCTTATAAATAGTTACGTTCTAATGCCGCGTCCTCATCCTTTGGGCGCTAACTGACATACGACAGGCGGACAGATGTATGGATGAGACAGAAAGAGTGTGTGGGATGATGACGTAAAGATAGGATTGATGGATGGATGAGTGCACCGATGGACAAACGGACGGACAGATGGACATACGGACGGACGGACAGCAGGCGAGACGGACGGATGGATGGATGGATGATGGATAGATGGACCGACGGACGGACAGATGGATGAACTGATGCGGACGAACAAGCGGACGGATGTTCGGATGGATTGATCGATGGATGGATAGATTAATGGAAGGATTAATGGATGGATAGGTGGATGGGCGAATGGATGAATGGATGGATGAGTGGGTGGATGAATGGATGAGTGCGTGGGTGAATGGGTGGATATAAGGATGAGGGCATGGATAGAGAGATGAATGCATGAATGGATAACCATAGTAGAACTCTTATTATGTAGTTCGGGCTGTCGAGGCCGGTCCTATCCCAGCAGATCAAATTTAGGGCAGCTCTCGACCACAGTAAATGAGGGGGTGATGTGATAGAAATTCAGATTTCACATCTGCAAGTCTCTCTTAATGGCCCCTGTGAGGTACTAACTCAGCCTTGTTTCAATACAGCTGAATAGTTGCATACAAAACTACGTCATCTCGAACGGAGGAGGTTGTGTCTAGGGACTTTACAGCACCGCGGTCAAGTTCATCCTACGCTTGTGCTGAGAATTCAAGTGTATATCAGAACCACATAAACTTACCAGTTTTATGCTTATCTCAATCTGGAGGGAGTAGTTTAGTTAGGTCACATTTTATTTCACCCACAAGTTATTTAATGCTCGATGAGATTTTTCTTTCTTTCTTTCTTTCTTTTTTTTGTCCGTTATGTTTCTTTCATCTGTGCTTTTGTTCGTTTGTTCCTTCATTCGTTCACTCCTTCGTTTGTTTGTTTGTTTGTCTCTTTATTTGTTTGTTACTCTAAAATATTCCTGGCCAAGATATTGAAATAAACTAGGGCATTGGACAAAGCATTACAAACTGAATGCAGACAATGCTGACAATATGCAGATTTTGATCTTTTGCCAGTCAGACTGATCTGACTTTTATAAATGTGAAAGAGAAAAGAGAGGAGAGAAGGGGATGGGCAGAGAAAAATGGCGACATTTTGATTTCCAGAAAAAAAAAAAAAACTAGTTGACTACCACGTGGATTTTGATTTTCTGGATCATTTTTATCATCGAATTTCATAGTCCCTTGTCAGTTCATTACATATGAATGATCGGATTTCGCACAATGCTTTAATGCTATTAATATTTTTTTTTTTAAAGTGAGGGAAATTTGTCATATTGAGAGAATTCATCCTCACGACTTAATGTGATTTCAGAAGTTTCCCTTGAGTATGTATCAAATAAAAAAGAACAAAAGTGATTTGATTCTTTTTCAATGCTTATTTTTCATTTCATGAGCCGATCACAGGAAAAGAATTGCTTGGATTACTAAAAAATGGCTCATTAGATGTCTTGAGCATCTCATCGGACTGACAGCTCTCGGATCAGCCCACGGTGCTAACAACACCAGGATATCTGGATTCCAGGCAAGAAATCGATCAAAGAGAACCTTGACAGATGACATGAACAGACCCTGACGTTTATCGTCGTTGTTTAAGGAAAATGGCACAAGTCATTTTCAGCATTTTGAAGATTTTCAATATTGAGAAAAAACTTGTACTAATCCAAGTCATTTAATGTGTTATTCCCCCTATGTGTCTACCAAATTAATACAATATGATTCCCTTTTTTTTAATATTATGTATGTATTTATGTATTTATGTATTTATTTATTTATTTCATTTTATTATCATTTTGTGTGTAATGACATTATCTGACAGCTCTCATGTTCAGGAATGCCATGAGAAACCAGTTGCACTTTGGCATATGTCTGAGGTATGCCATGAAGGTAGAGCAGTGACAATATGGCATTCAAACAGCGAAGACCTTTTCCAGCTGAATCTCCATATTATGCCCTCAGCCTGGTGAACTATACCTTTGTTGAACTCGCAGTTGCACCTGATAGAAATACTCCGATTCTTTGTTTACAGAGTGAGACAGATTGTGTTGCAAACTACATAATGGACCGTTATTGTGCAGCACAGTAGTATGATAAAAATGAAATACAACCGCAGCAGATAAATGAAGCAAAACTAGCATTCTATGCAAAAAGTTCCATGTTTTGTACCATTGTTCACAGTACTATTTCCACAGACAAATAACTTTCCTGCAAAAGTTTCCATATTTTGTACTACTGTTCACATTCACAGTAATATTTCTGCAATCCCATGGTTATTATGTACCATTGCATACAGTGAAATTTCTTATTTTAAGTTTCTTATCATAAAAGGATTCAGATGGAGAGGTTTTCCTTCCCGAGAAGTCTATGCGCCCAGAGAATAGGAAATATATTCACTGAACTTTCTAGCTATATGCGATATACAGGGAAAAGAGTGCAAACAGCAAGCTTCTTTGCAAGCTTCATTATTAGTTTATTTTGTTTGTGTTGGGATCTGATATGTTGGGATTCCAGCATATCACGGCTATATTGTGCGTTCACCAATTAGAAAGATATATATATCAAAAGATGTATACATGTGCACGATCAAAGAGTGTAGAAGGAAAAACTATCAACAAAACAGAGTTATATACACATGGAGTTTGACGTATGGGTTTAAAATAATGGTTTTAAATTTTGTAAATAGAGGTTAGTCTGGTGCACGAAGTGCAAGAAGGTTTTTCAGAGAGCGATTCGAGAAGTGGGCTTCTCGAACGTGGCTGAAGTTGGCACAGTCTAAAAATATGTCTGATACAGTCAAGTGACAGTATGTGAGGGCACCGTTGAGCGAGAGAGATGATCCTTTCCAACTCTGAGGCAGCAACGGAGCAAAAAAAAATTCTCTCCAGCTAAGCGGCCAAATGTGTAGAGGAATATATTAACGTTCTCTGGAAATTCTTTTCAAATAACAGACGCAAAAAAGATACAGATCTAAGAGCACAGATTTCAAAGATAAGTACTCACAGGTTGTAGCGACTTTGTACAAAGCTCTGTGAGGCTGGTCGGCCGAATCACCTGAGGATACAAGAAAAAATGTTTACAAATGTCTGTACTTATGAAACCATTATTGGCTTACATTTTTGGCTGACATGTCTATGAAGGTTGGATAATTAGTTGGTTGAAGAACTAAAAAACAGGAAAAAAAAAAAAAAAAAAAACTAGTTCATGTAGGTCTATATGATAAAGTTCCAGATTTTTGTTCTGATTTTTTGAAACGTGGGAAATGCTTTTCCTCTAAGGCAAATAATAGGCTCAGTATTATTGATCTGATTACGTTCAATCTTGTGTTGAAAGATACTCCGAGATGAGATAGTGAGGTGGAGAGAATTTGTTTATCTGTCCATCCTCTCGCCCATCTCTCATCAATTTCTCATAATCTGGAATTAAAAACACAGGACATGCTGACGAATATCTATGTATTGTACGGCGTTTATGTATCCCTGATGTGACAAGCTTCTATACAATAATGTAACTCTACATGGTATATTTATATAGATCTAGTTGTTGTTGTTGTTGTTTTTTTACAATGGTGTTGTTCTAGTGGTGAATTACCAGGAGAAATTAAGAAAACAGAGACAGACACACAAACAGATAGAAAGAATGACAGACAACACTAGAACACAGATAAACAGACAGAAACATAGAAGACAATCAGACAGACAGACGTAAAGACAAGCAGACAGATGGACGGACAGAGATAGACAGAAGGCCGGTATTACAGATGAGCGAAGAAGACCCAAATTTAAGTGAAGTGAGACAATGTCCTCTCACCTGGAATGTAGTCTCCCAGGCCGATGGTGGAGAGGGAGATGAAGCAATAGTAGAAGGCGTCCAGGTAGTTCCAGCCTGGCTCCAGCACGCAGTAGATAGCGGCAGGGATTAGCATGAAGAAGATGACATGGATGGCCGAGATCATCATAAGGTGCAGAATCTGTATATGGAACACCTGGTAAAGACAGAGATAAGATAAAATAAGTTGACATTATAAAGGATATGATAACATTTAATAAGACAGGCAAGAAGATAAGTTAAGTTAAGTTAAGATGAGGTATGTAAGGTAAGTAAGACAAGGTAAGGTAAGGTAAGGAAAGTAAGATGAGGTAAGGTAAGTAAGGTAAGGTAAAGTAAGGTAAAGAATGGTAAGATACTGTATTAAGGTAAGATAAAGTTAGGTTAGGCAAAGTAAGGTAATTAGGCAAAGTAAATTAGAAAAAGCCCAGGTAAGATAAGACAATATGTCATAATTCAACATAAAGTAAACATAAGATAAGGTGAGGCTGAGGCGGAAAGATGTGCTCAAATCTAAGTTCAGCTAATATTTATTATCCACGAGAGTCTAGTTTTCATATACTTGGCATAGATTTAAAAAAAAAACAAAAAACAACGTCTAATAGTCACTGAAGACCTCTCCAATGATACAGCTTTTGTTTCATACAAATATAGCAATCTTCATTTTTTTTTTTTTTGAGCAGCCTTCTTTGCTCTTATTCTAAAAATAAATAATCAATCAAGCAAACAAACAAACAAACAAACAAACAAACAAACAAACAAATAAATAAATAAATAAATAATAAATAAATAAATAATTTTATCTTGCTCTCTGGTTTCTAGTTATATGGTCCTTCACCTATATCACCTGTATATTGCAACAGGCCATGATCATCAAAACCTTGGTAGATTGGGTCATGAGAGACATTGCAGGACAGCTGACTTGAGAACTTGCCACTGCAGCACCCATGGGGCATGCAGGATGCTTCAGGTTTTATTGTGCATCAGAACAAGAGCTAGTTTACTGACAGGTCCCAAGGCTTATTCTTGCCGTCAGGGCAATGCATTGCTTAGCATCCTCTATATTCAATATTATTCATCACATTACGCCTACGCCTCCTCGCCCGAAAGAAATTCGGTATACTTAGACCGATTTTTTCCCCATGAAAATTATATATATCTAAGCACATGACAAAGTTATATGCTGTCTCTCGTATGCTTGAGTTTTCATAAGATCAATTGTCTTCCTGACAGAAAAACTAGAGTGTGTAGCTTTGCTGCTGGCTGGTGATATAAGATGGGATCGCTGAAATTGGTAGTCAACACGTATAACCATTGGCTTTTGAGCTCTGAGCATTACCCGCTGTGTGTCCCTATGATCGCTATGGTTTCCTTTTAAGAGATTTCATTTAGATGGAACACATTTTGCTGGCAGAGTCATGACAGTGATCTCCCGAGACGATACAAGAAGAACAACTCTATTAACATGTCCCACTTTATTCAAATGATCAATACAGAAAGTGCCTCCAGTTGTGTTAGAACGAACAGGACATGCTGGTTTTGTTACTTTGCAAGCCGTGATCGTCCGTATAACATACTTTATTTGAAGGAATTTATTATTTGGTGAAAAGACTAAAACAGTTAAAGTAGATTCTTCCTTCTCAAAGTGCCTCTATTTTCGGAATGGCAATGACAGAAGGTGCTCAAAATTTGGGAAAGATTAAACAGGGCGGACTTCACTTAATTTGTCATAATAGCTGACTTTCTTACAACAGAGTTCATTCAAATTCTTTCTACTATTATAATTACTACTTTCATAGTACCAAATGACTATTAGTATTAGCTATTGTGATTTTTTAAAATGGCCCCTTACCTTATAAAGATGTCCAAGTTTTCCGTAGAGCCAGTAGAGAAGATGCCTGGCTGGAATCATCAATCTTTCCACGAAGGCGGTGAACAGCACCAGGGTAAGGGGAATTCCCAGGATAGCGTACAGGATACAGAACGCCTTGCCGGCATCGGAGAGAGGTGTGACCCTGCCGTAACCTGTACAGAAAACAGATGGAAAGATTCAGGTCTATGGGCAGGACTGCTGATTGGACTGATATGGATGATTTGAAGTGAATAAGGTGGATAGGTTGTGTTAAAAGAGATGATAAAACATGCTGAATCGACGGGTGGATAGATGGAGGAATGGATGGATAGATGGATGGATGGATGGATGGATGACGGATGGATGCATGGATGGATGCAAGAACAAATGAATGACTGGATGGATGGAAGGGTGGATGGATGGATAGGCGAACAAGTGGACGGCTGGATGGTGGAAGGTGGTTGGATGGATGGATGGATGGATTAATGTATTACTGAAAGGACGAACATAATTATAGATGAATGGATAGATGGGCGAGTGGATGGTGGGTGGATGGATGAATGGATGGATGGATGGATGGATGGATAAATAAATGAATGAGTAAATAGATTGATGGAGGAATAGATGAATGGACA
>JBCEWB010510284.1:0-19084 GCA_039654565.1 Peronia peronii | reverse complement strand
AGCCAGAAATCTCCCCCCCCCCCCCCCCCCCCACCGCCCACGAACATACTTTCTTGTGCCTCTGACGATCGTTGTCGCAGTGAGAAACTAGATTGGTGACCTTGAGTTCTGCTCGCAGGCTCCGCCTCCAAGTCTGTTTAGTCAGCTCTCATCACCTCTTCGTTGCTTAAAGAAATGAAACCAGAAATATTTTAATTCATTTTTTTTTTTCTCAGACTAAGCTGGATAGGAGGCACAATATTAGATGTTTTCAATACAGAACCGTTGCCTAGCGACAGTTCACCATGGCATTTGCCCGGTGTCACTATTACTCCCCACATAAACTGCCTGAACCATAACAGCGCTCTGGTGAGTGGAGGTTCTTCTATTCCATTTTCTCTTTTACTTCATCTCATCCATTCATCCATCCATCCATCCATCCATTCATCCATCCATCCATCCATCCATCCATCCATCCATTCATCTACCCACTGTTGTCGCCAAAGCATTGCTAAATAAGTATATTCATGTCTATTCTTTCATCCACATACCACTCACTTATTTTCCTTTCATCCATTCCTTTATTCATCCATCTGTTCATCCAATTAAATCTGCTTACAGATGGTACCAGGGCAGTTTGTGGACATGCGAGGAGAGAATTTACAGCAGCAAGTGGATTTCTCCAAAAGTTATTGACATCACCCGAGCTTGAAACCAACCTAGTGTCCACCTACTCAAGACTCTATCATATTCATCAGTTCAAAACTATCATTCAGCGCTTCCGTCAGAGATCGTAGTCAGCAACTTTGGAGTTTATCATGAGCCGTGGCATATATTCCATTCTTCTGTGTTGCCATTTGACCAACTGAAATTTAGCCAGAACCCAAGACTCTGTTACTCCCCCGTGCGGTCAGAAATCGTACTCATCTACTTTATCATTCTTTGATGCGTTGAGAAATCGCATTCATTTATTCAAGATTCTATCATCCTCCTTTGAAATTGGAAACTGCATTCACAACTCAAGAGCTAAAAACCATTTCCAAACTGAAGGCACCATCCTTCTGGGCCGTGGCTAGAAACGGTTACAAACACTCATCTTTGTGGTCGATATAACATTATTTTATCCTGCACTCCACTTCTAAATCGTATTCATTAATTGGAACTAATTCATTCTATGTAGTGATACATCTTAAGCCCAGTTTGCTATGTGCGTATGTAATATGTAACTCTTTACGTGCAGTGGTGGTAACGAATTTGAGTAATAGATTCTCGAAACAGATTTCAGTGCTAAGTTTCATTCTCCCTGTGATATAGGTGTTCTTATAATGCCAATCGGGCAATTTCGGATGGCAGAACCATACTCTGTTCCATGGAATGAAGAGTTTTAATCAAGAAAGTCCGGAATTAACAGCCTAGTATTAAGAGCATTTATACAGCGCTTATTCCCGTAAATACAGGCTATAAGTGCTCCACAGCCTTATTAATACTCCTACAGTCCCAACAGTAACGTCTACGGACGCTCTCAGTTTCCTAGGAAACCTGTTAGGCACTCAAATCCTTATTAATCTAACAGTCTGACGATAACATTCTCTGTCGATAGTGCTGGGGAAACTCCCACAATCAATCTCCAGCTTCGCTATAAAATGTTTTTGGCAAGAAGGATCTCAGCAATTGGAAAAACAAGCGTCTGATAGCCTGGATTGAAACTTAATTGCATGGCAGGCTTTTTCCAGTTTGAGGAGTCACCATTTCGTGACGGTCATTTCCACGGTTGCCCGAGTCACTCTCTTTTTTGTAGATTTAGATTTATGATGCTAGTCATAATCACTACTACATAAGTGACCTAATTACGAAAACAATTTGCCACAGTGCGTCGTCTGCTACATAAATATCATAAAGCCTAACAATTGTAAGCCTTCAATTGTAAGTTTTAGTCCAGTCTCTCAAAACAGCTAAAGCTGAACTGAATGCTTTGACGAATGACCATGCCTACAGATAGAAGCAAAGAGAAAAGAAGAAGGATTTGAATCAAAAGTCTACAGCCTGTAATATCATAATATGCATAGTCTTTCGAGACCCAAGGATGCTAACTCGCTAACCAGCTGAGGATTGGAAGAGTCAAAATCCGTACATGGAAAAAAAATATATTATGAAATAATTGTGCAATAAAATTTTTGGTTTGGAGAAATGTGTTTACTAGTGTTGTCATTCAGTGAGTCAGTCAGTCAGTGAATCAGTCAATCTGCCAGTCCGACCGTTGATCAATCAGCAGTCACTCAGATAGTCAGTCAGTCACTGAGACAGTCGATCAGTCGGGCAATTTTGTCAGTTGATCAATCAGTCACTCCGTCACTATGTCAGTCAGCAATCAGTCAGACAGTGAGACAGTTGATCAATCAGTCAGTATAATATTTTGATCAGCATTTTGACGTGTAAACGTACTCACCTGCTTGGCACACTATAGCCGGTATCTTGCTGACATGCCGTTAATCCCAACACAAACGAGCAAAAACAAATCTCTGTGGCAGTAAGTCAGTCAACAGCCAGTGAAACAGTCGGTCAGTCAGTCAATTACTTCATTAATCAGTCAGTCAGTCACTATGTCAGTCAACAGTCAGGATGTCTCCCTTTTTTTCTGTTTCTTATCAACTATTTATCTAGCCTGTCATTTCATCCTTTCCACCTCCTCTTCGTTCCCACCCCCCTCCAACTGCCTCCTCTTTTCCACTCATTCAAGTTTTATTTTACACCCCTCACTTCATTACTCACATTCATATTTATAAGGACTATCCAAGACGTATAAAAAAATGATGTGTTCATAATGCAATTTATTTTATTATTATTATTTTGCAATGAAACATTGTTAAAAAAAGACATCGTAATATTTACTGTTGAAGACAGGTGTGCAAGGTTCATAATATGTACATTTGTAAATAATGACTAAAACAATATATATATCAACAGACCTTTGCAAAATTATCAATAAAAACCTTAAAAATAAAAAGTAATACCTGTAGTATTTATATATGACTTTATACATGAAATCAGTTTAAACATTTCGTGATCATTTGTTCATGGTTAAAAATAGCTTTGAAAAAAAATATCAAAAGATATCAATGAGTGTAATATTGAACAAAAAAAATGAAAACGGATATACACTTGATCGAGGAGATGAAATTAAAATGGAAACGGGAAAACGATATTCATCCACTGGCCTTAGGAAAAAGGAATAAAAATTGAAGAGAATGAGAATGACGTAGTAAAAAAACACGATAAAACATTTCATGGCGCACCATTAATATTATCATTCACAGCTAGGCCCACTTGTTTGTCTGTCTTCAGAGATATTACTTTTATCCACATAAGACGATCTACATGTATTCATATAAAATAGATAGATAATATTGGTAATAGGATGAAAATGAAAATAAACAGGAGAAAATGCCGAATAAATCAAAGTGACCTTATGACACACAATAGCTGGGCACGTATAAACACATGTTCGCACACACAGCGCATGAAAACAGCTTACCACACAAACAAACGTGCGCGCGCGCGCACACACACACACACACACACGCGCACGCGCGCGCGCGCATGCATACTAATGGAACCCATACGAGTAGACATTATAATGTATATGTCGACACAAGGTATAGCATGGAAACACACACTTCCACAGCAACCTAGCACATACAAATACACACACATATGGATCATGCATTCATGCACATGCCAATATACATAGTCACAAATGCATTTTGAGGCTTTCACGAAAGATTGTGAGTTTTTGTCGATTGTAAACATCACGAGTGATACTATTTTCATTGATATTGTTTTCCTTTTCTTACTGACAAAATGCTCAAATCTATTTTTTTCATTTGTATCTTGTGCCATGTAAGTTCAAATGTGAACACGTTATCCTCATGTGGGGTAAGGAAAAGGAAAATAATTTTTAAAGAAACAAAAGTGTCATCCGTGATGTGTAATCAGAGACAAAAAAAACCCTCACAACTTTTTGTCACAGCCTCATTTACATCCATAGATCTAACTTTCTTATTGTATCCGTCTGCATAGTTCATATTTTCAAGTCACAAAATAAAACATGCCACCATATCCCAGACTGAATAAAATGGTCTTGTATACACGAGTTTTATTTATGCAGTCCACACAAGATATCACAGATAGCTTGAGTTAATCTCGCCACTTCTCATTGCCAGGATATCAAAGTTTACTTGGAAATCAATGTCCACAACTACAAAATTATTATCTATCTCTCGGTGACATGCAAGTCAGTTAGGATGACTGATATTGCCTTAGTTGTTTCTGTAGAGCCTTGACAGCCATTCTGAATTTCATACCAATGAAGTAATGATTTTGAGCTCACGGATCACGGGTTTCATAATTCCGCAGGTCGTTGAAGCACTGGTGAATACGTTGTGTTTAGACAGCTCCAAAATCTTTGCCTGTTTATAGAGCTCACTGTTGCAAAAAGAACATGCGTCTCCCATATTTTTTGTTAATTTGGCAAAATGACTTTAAATAGACCCTAACTTCCTCGGACTAGAATTATGTAAACAGTTTAAAGCGATAGAATCAAAATTAACCACAAGATAAGAGTGGGGGGAAAAAACTGGCTTCGTCACCGAATAAGGTCTACAGAAATGAAGCATATATATTTTGAAAAAGAAGAATTGTGTGTCTTATTTTGAAAGAGCGAAACTGTTTTGTGCCGAAATTACATGTTTTTAAAGATTGATGTTTTTATAGATTATCTGTAAATAAATCCCAAAATAAGTCCTTCAATTTTTCGCAAACAAAATATTGAAGCTGTGACGATTTCAGGAGCTTTCTGTTCATTGAAAATAAAAACGTTGATCAGGTTATCACACTGAAGTAATATATGCCGTTTGTGCTTTATCATTCTTGAGAGCTCATATTTAATGTCTCTAAATTGTCATAATAAAGTATAAAGCTAATAGTATAGCAAATTTTTGTTGGACTTATTATAAACTCAAACAATTAAATAGTTGTATAAACAACAAACATTCGGTGATTTCATGTATTTACTTATTTATGTAATATTTATTATTTACTTTTACCTTTATTTATTTATTTATTTATTTGTTTATTGTTTATTTGTCCACTTATTTATTATATCTGTATGTAATATTAATTTATTTATAATTAATTGGTGTAGTTATTCTTTGTTTATTTATCTATTTATCTGTTTTTTTTATGCTTATATTATATCATTATTACATATTTATTTCAGCATCTATTAATTTATTTAGTTATTCCCTTTTAAATTTTAATGAATTTTCTTACACGTGATATAAGTGACCAGGCACAGAGGTCTAAATACACGCTGATGCAAATATAATTCGTCACAGAAAGCGTCTTGTTTTACAAAGACCAACATAAAGTTTATATGACATATGACATATCTATGTGAACAAGTTGCCCCTGGATAAATCACAAGACTGGATCACGCATGCGAGGTCAAAGATGCGGTAGAAGGATCAGTCTGCAGTTTGATGCCAAAGCCGGTGATGAACATGTTAATGACGGTGATGAAGAAGACGAGGACCATGGTGACGTAGTTGAGGTGGTTGGTGCAGCGGTGCTCTTTGTACGCCTCTTCTCTCTTCATGACGGAGATGCGGATTCTCTCAGAGGTGGTGACTGTGGTGGTGTCTTTCCCATTACTGGCAATTACCTGAAGGAATATAGAATAATTCGATAATGAGTTATATCATATCAGAGACTCGGCGACAGACTTTCTTTTACACATTAAATGATTCATTTTGTATTTATAGAGAAAGTAAACCTTACAAAGCAGAGACCGAGAGAGATCAGAACTTGAAAGCGCAATTTACTTTCCGCTACATTATGAGAGATATTTTTTTTCTGCTAATCCTATTGGCTTCAAATTTGGCAGAAATGTGCATAAATGCGTAAAAATCTTTTCATAATTTTTCAACAAAAATGACATGTTTTGTGACTGGAAGTATGAGGTGAGTCTTCAAACATCAAAATGGAGCTAGACTCTCGTGATTTTCGAGCAATGATCTTGAATGATTACAAAAAGTCGTTTAACTGTCATGGAATGTCAGGATCAGTTAGCAGCAACATCTGCCTCGTCCAAATCAACTGTTCACATTTGGTATCAAGAATTTTCATGTGGCAAAAAGACCACCACAAGTAGACCCCTCCCGTGGAAGTGGAAGACCAGTCTCTGTATCTACATATGAAAACAAAGCAGTCGTGGGAAATTAGGCGGATACTGGATAGAGATAGAAGAATAACATATGAGGAAACAGAGGAGGATCAAATGAGAGAGAAACGATTAGTGGCAACGAAGAAGCATTTTCTACGTTGAACAAAATAATCGATGGCATATCTGCTGAGGAGTGGAGTTATTCCTTTGTCTCTTCATATAGGAGGATGCAGTCGTGCATCAACGCTAATAAAGAATAGTTCGAGAAATTGTAAAAGTTTCAGCTCTCTAGGACCAGTAGAGCATGGTAAGTCCGAGCATATAAATTGTATACTTCGTATTAAGGCGCCTTTGCCTATTCGAGCCACGATTAGGTTTTAGAAAAGCCGGTGAACATTGTTTTTAAGTGATGCAGATGGATTACTTAGATTTGAAGCACAGGTTTGTACTGTAGTGAAGGACTTGACACTGAAACTGTTCACTGCTGTGGCCTACTTATCGGAGCGAAAGAATGAATTAAGTAGGCCTACTTCTTGGATTTCTTCCTACAATCACATTTTCAAAAGAACATTAGATTTCATTATATTGCAAACGTTCCTTTATAACAAAACACAAATATACCGTGTATGTATATTTAAAATTATTCAAAATAGGTCTCTCTTACAATCAGAAAAGGAACTTATCTCGCATAGGGCATAATGAAAATTTAGGAAAAAAATGGTATTATAAAAATGTTTCTCTCCCATCGAATTTGTTTAGAATTTTCTTTACGGCCTATATATAATGTTCCAAATGGAGAAAGCACAACCTTCCTTTTAGGCCCTAATATCAGGTAAAGTGAAAAGGTATTGGGCGTACGTACCTGGCTCAACGTGGACAAATACTCTTGTTTCTGATTGAAGTCGCTCTCTCTCATCCAGATGATGAAAATGAGTACAGCGAAAATGAGCTGAAAGCCCAGTGATATGGACACAAGGACGACGAGAGGTGTGTAGTGCTCCATGGCTGTGCCTGAGAGGGGAGGGGGGAGGGAGGGGGGAACATTTAGAGATAATTAATCATTCGTTCCCTGAGGTTAATGCATCCATACATTTCTTGTATCTATATAATTTGTCTCTCTTTCTGTCTGTCTGTGTGCTTGACTTTTTTATTATTATTTTTTTTTTGTCTATCTGTTTTTTTTTCTCTGTGTATCTGCTACGTATTCATTTATCCCTTCTGTCGTCTGTCTGCCTCTCTGTCCTTCCATTCATTCATTCATTCATACACACACACACACACACACACACACACACACATATACGCACGCATGCACGCACGCACGCACGCACATACATACATACATACATACATACATACATACACATACACACACACACACACATACACACATACACACATACATACATACATTACATTACATTACATTACATTAATACATACATATATATACATACAAATACGTCCTACGTCCGTTCATCTGTCTGTATGTCTGTCTATCTATCTTTCTATCTGTCTGTCTATCTGTAAGTCTGTCTGTCTGTCTGGTCTATCTGTTCCTTTGTCCGGCTGTCTATTTATCTATCTATCTGCCTCTTTACCCATCTATTTCATAATGTTTATCTGCAATACCAGTTTATGACAATTACAGCGCTGTTCTATTTATTCTGTCTGACGGTCTGTCTATAGGGACTACCTCCTGCTAGCAAAGTCCTCAGCTGCGAAATGTTGGCCATTAGAAGGGCTACATCCATCAAGGCCTGAGCTGCCATCTTTCTGACTGTGTACTGGTTTGTTGACAACAAGGGAGCAAACTGATGGAAGACACGAGGCATTGAAAAATCGATCACAAAGCTTTAGTTCAGTCCCTTGCCCTGTAATTATGAAATTTCTTACGATGTTCGGATCCTATTTTTTAAAATCTTACTAATTTGATTCAAATGCCAGATTACGTTATCTGTAAGACTTGTGGGCTGTATTCGTTACACAACGTCTCTTATTGTCCAAGATTTGTCTTAGTCAGCTCTTGACTTACGGAAATCATCTTGCCTTATCAGTATGTTGAGACAACACTGAGACAATACTGATGCTAACAGGCTTTAAAAATACCTGACACTGTTACTATTGTTGTTGTTGTTACTACTATTTTCTGTGTCTGCTTGTGTGAGTGTGAATTTGTTTTCCTCGTTGTAGTTGATTTCAGTGACATAGGAATTTCATTGATCGTTCCTCTCAAGAATCTTAAAAATAATCTGACTTTTTCAGTCAGTGCTCTGTCTAGTTTTTGCTCTTGTTTGTACATTACAGAAGAGATCATTGTTATCAGTGTATTTGCAACTCCCGAATTCAGCCTCTTGTATCGGCCAACAATTATATATCTTTAGACTGAAATATCTTAAATGGTTTTGATCTAACTTTTCTTTCTGTCTATAATTTGGAAGGGAGGGGTGCTGTTCATGTTGTTTTGTGCTTCTTACTTTTTCTTTCTTTTTTTTAAAATTTGTTTATTTTCTGTTCTTTCAAGGTTTATTGTTTGTAAATGCTCAGACTATGATAACTTCAATAGATTAATTTCACTATTACTCAGTCATCATTTGTACAGGCGGAGATCTCTTGTCCCAATCAAAATGGAGGATAATTTTGTTTATATTTCAAAGTACGCGTGTTGTAGTGTATACTAATAAACATAATATGTCTGCCACGTCCCGGTATTTAGGTCCATTTTTGTGCTTGTGATGTAATAAGAAAACGTATCAATGATAGTTACCGCTTCCCCTGAGAAAGGATTGATTCCATCGGAAGAATCTGTCTGTTCCTTCTCATCTTTCACGCTCTGTTCTGCGCCCTTCTCCTCGTCTCCGCTAGTGACTGGCCGGACACTGGATGCCCTCATCTGGACGGTTACACTTCCGGAGGACGACCTCTCCTGTTCACTGGTTGACTGTCTGTCTGACTGTTCTGAGAGCTCAACGGTCTCGGTAATACTGATTGATAAATCACAACAATATTCATCTGAGCTGGTTGTAGGAGAGCTACATTCATTGCAATCTTTACTATGGAGAATGATAACGTCAAAATACATTATAGGTAGTTAGGGCAGGCCTACGGGAACATCTCCAGTCACACATAACTCTGGAACCAGAAGTGACAGAAAGTGAATCTTGGTATAATTTTAAAGTTTGAGAGATCTTCATTTTATGAAAACATTAAATGTTCGGGCTCTTGTAGTAGCAGTAATACTAAAATCTAATTGTAATAACACTGGATTAATTGATACCAATTCCTTTTTATAGAACTAAAAAATGTATGATTTTTCAACTGTTTAATAATATGAAATAAAAATGAGAATAATCGTAACATCATTTACTAAGTTTGCTTAATTTGGGCAACTAATTTCCGGGCCGACTATGCGAATAGTAGAATGATTACTGTTTTTGACAAGCCTACTTCCTTTTGTCTGGCAAAAGGGATGCTGAACAAGCATTGTCAAAAGAGAAAAAAAAAACCTTTGCGCTCTTTGCTTGAAACGTAGATCATGAAAAATTCCGAAAAATTTATGCTGTAAGGAGAATGTGTCTAAACATTTTATCAATTTTTTTGTTTGTTTGCTTTTGTTTTTATATATGTTTTGTTTATACATATATATTTGTTTTACTCTTTGAAATGACAATCAAACAAAGTGATTTTTGTCTTCTTTACACCGCTTGTCCAACAGCCTTTTTGTCTGGCAAAGGAAGTAACTGAGCTGATCAAAAACAATCCCTCTTTCTTTTTGTAAACTCATGTACTTCTCTGTGTCACATTATTTTAGCATTTTTTGTATGTTCAGAAACGAACACCAATAAATCTTTAGGAACTACAAATTTCGTCCAACATAGCATGACTTAATTCATTTAAACCTCTAAATCTACATATACAGTGCACAGGATAATACAGACATTGGAAACAAAATGCTGCACAAACATTTTTGGCATCTCATAGTTGGATCATATTACAGAGGAACAGGCCCACAGAACTATCAGACAATACAATGTACTCCGCAAAGGTTTTCTTACAACGGTATAAGTCATTGAGATGATATGACCATAGTAAGATCAGGTGACTTGGCTAAACTGTATCACAAGGAACATTGCGTGGGAATCACAAAGAGTGGTAGACAGAAGAAAAGATGGAGCCTCAAAATTCAGGAATAAACAAATAAAACGCTGTCAAAAACCCAGGCGCTAGATGAAATAAAGTAGTACACAATTCGTCAGGAGTCACTCTAGTGATTTCAGGCGGAGTTAAGGGCAAACAGAAGAAGAAAAAGGCGACATATAACATCAAATTCATTCATTACACCAGATTGCTAATGGAACAATTATAGTTAACGGCCATGTCAAAAAAGTATAAATTGATCAAGTCAGAAACAAAACTCAGATCTTAAACTCTATACCTTTGCGTTGGATGGACATCTTCGATATCAAACTCATCGACTAAACCTGGTGGTGTAGGCCTGCAGAAAAAGTTGCACGCCATAATTTACACACCGAATCCAGTCAACACACCGCCGACAACGTCATCCTTTACAGAAGAAAACGTCCACACTTAATGTCACTTGACGAAGCTTCCTACATACCACATTTTGAAATAGCTATCACACTCAAAAAGCTAGTATAATATGGCATAGCATATCGTCCGCTTTTCAATGCGTTGAAAAAAAAAATATCAAATAAACGCTTTTTGCTACACTCCACTAGCTCCGCATGCTTAGTAAGACGTTGGTTTTGAAATGCCTAAGTTCATTTTATTGTCTTTTATTTGCCATTGTGCTGATCGGTAAAATGGGACCGAGGAAGGAACATAAATCTTTGAAACATAGAGATTTCAAAAAGAGGGCGAAGAAGAAGGGTGTGGTGTCACCACTTAATTAACATATCTTGTTGCAGAACATTTCCATGTAATGTAAACGATTAAAACACATGAAGATCGTGGAATCTTTTCGAAAAAAACTCCATCAAAGATAACTGCCCAAGTCACCCACCCATAGACGGTAAGTATAACTATACTTTTTTGTTCACTGTAAAAAGTTTTTTAAAAAAAGAAAAAAAAAAGATAAAACTTTTCACAAGAACAAAAATATTTCATGCCTGGAATAATTATATTTCTGAAATAAATTATTTCGTTTCTGTGACGAGATAACCACTTCCAGGAGGTTGGAAGACGTACATATACTGTTTTTGTGTCCTTGATTTTTTTTTTCCCTTCCCTCATTGCTATCGCAGCTAGGCAGTTAATATTAAACAACTGATGACCTTGATTTCTTTGTTAAGCTTGTCGTGATAAAAATAGACTTTGAATATTTTTATACGAATTAACAAAATGAACTAACACTTTTTATGCCAAGACACATTGTTATCTCTATTTTCATTATAACATGTCTAAGCCGTTTTGCAGAAAGCCAAAAATAACTTGCATTCTTATAATCCACCACAACGGCTGAAAATATTGGTGTTCTTTAAAAGGACATAATATTGACTTCCTCGCTGATGTCTGCAAATTTGAAAAATTGCTTCAAGAAATTTTGTCATGCAAAGTGTTAAATGTAATACATATATGGTAATAATCTTCTCACTTTGTCACTTAGTCTGCCTGTGTTTATTTATCCTTTCGGAATTACATTTTTTCTCAATAACCTAATTTATTACAAAACCACGTTTTAGAGCAGGTAAAAGTTTATGTGTTTGTCGTGTGCTATGTTAGGCAAGTGGATCAGTGACAATGGTTACATAAGGTGGGACCGGTTTCAAGTTGGGAAAGGGAAGGAGGAGGGAACGATGACTGCATTACCATAGGAAGATCCTAAAGGTGCCCTCTCACCCACTCATTCCCCCCCCACCCCCGAAAAAAAAACCCTTCCCCCAAAATGAAAATATGAGCTCAACCTTTATGTGACTTTTACTTTGACTGCGTTTACAGACTGAACGTCTGTATCAATAAGAACACCATAAGCCAGAGCACTTTTAGATATTTGCACATGCAGCCACACACGGCATCTAAAGTGTGCAGCACAACTCGTACACACCATACATTCCCAATAATGACAATGTGGAACCAATCAGCATTAGAATGTTTCCTTTGACTCCAGATGGTGTCAATAGGCTGATCTGATCAAAGATTCACTCATCATACTTTGTACTGGAATTGTTTTCCAAGACTCATACAGTGCGGATAATAACATAAATTTAAACAGAAATATCACCTTTTTTTTTTTACATGATTTTAATATGTCATTGTAGAAACTTGACACACCCATAGTTTCCACTGCCATTTCTAGGGTTAATGCCGGGCTCCAACTTTGACTGTGCCTGAATGATTTCTGATTTTAAAGAGACACCCTGGCTAGTATTTATTTAGCCAAATAACAGCCAAGGAATAGAGAACAGGTAGTCCCCTACGGCCTTAATATGAGCTTTCCGTCTGAGTGGCATTCGATAATTTTTTTCTTTTAAGGTTGTTGACCAGGCTCAGCCATTACAAGCCTTTTCTATTACTTTATTCAGTTGTTATAAGGAATAAACTCAGCGTGAGACTGCTGCTTGGTGACCAATTTTTAAAAAGATAACTCAGCATAGAATTCATCAAAACAGTTCTTGTGAGACAAACAGTAAGAGTCGTGACTTCTTTTACAACGAGTGGCTTGTGACATAACAACAGAAGAAATTCGGCAAGTGGCGAAATGATATTAAATGACTCTTTTGGTGATTAATCATAACGCTCAACAAATGTTTTCTGAGTTTGATTAAAACTTGAAGATGTTTTTCACTTTCTGCCCGAAACATCCAGATTCACGACTACCACAGAGACGCTGTCTTGAGAATGTTGATATTACTTATAAGTAATGGGACTGATCCACCTGAATTTGAAAGAATAGTTCATTGTAGGACTTGAGAAGCGCTAGCGACAGAAAGAGGATCCAAAAGAAGGCATGCGGAATGAGGATTTAACAGGGTGTTCCTCCTCAGCCACTGAAGGACATGTTCTCCTATCTCACCATGCTACTGGCGAGTGGGGAGAAGTACCATCATCAGGATTTGTACTTGTTCGCGCCTGTGAGCTTCACGTCGGAATGATCAGTGTATGAGCGACGTTTTGCTCAAAGCGAGGAATGAGTGACATGTAACCTTGTCTGTATGCCATCAGCCTGGCTTAATTAATGAGATAATGAGGTCCCTTCCTTAATAACTTGAACAGATAATGCTCTAAAAGAGAAAGAGTGCATCTGTTTTGTTTTCTTACCCATCTGACGAGGAGCTAAACTCTAGCGTACCTTTTCGTCAGTTCAACCATTTTCCACTGATTAAAGTATAACTTCCCATAGTACATGTATAAAAAACAGCCTACTGCATCGCTTCATTTTCTAGAAACCGCGCTGTACATGGTATATCTAGAAACAGAGCTCAAAAAATGAATTAATTCTGATTTTCTTGAGACATAATTTTTTTCATGGATACACCTTTTGCAAGGTATGTTAGATCTTGAGCTGAGGATCTCAGGACGCCTGTAGAGTAGACCTATACTTTGTATAAAGCTTCTTGGCTGGCTCAGTGTGGAGATTGTGCTGCAGTTGTAAAGTCATTCTCCACAGCAGGTTTAACTATCCGCTTCTAAATCGGTTTTAGAGGCTAGCATAAAACTTAATTTACCGTCAAATTGTGCTTGATTAATGCAAAATAATAATCCATAAAGATTAATTAATATTCTGACATTGTTTTCTGTTTACTTTGACATGTTTTGTACCCCAATACTATAACAATTATGTTTTACTTGTTTTACAACACACGGAATGGTCTCTATTAACAAGGTCAACGTCACATTTCTGGTGACGGTCACAAATGGTCTTTGTATAGTGACACCATGTGAGCTATCATATCACAACAATACACCAGTCATAGCAAGGACTATTCAACTACAAATATCAAGTTCCAAAATTGCTGCTGAAAACGCCGACTATGATTTCTACAACTAGTTTTATTATAACACCACTAACTATTACAAACAGCAGCTATTGCAATGACTTCTCTCTCCTATGTCATCATTGAAAGTACATGTAATTGGTTTGTGGTCAGCGATTCCAATTATATGTATTACAATTACTTCTGATGATGATTCTATTTACAACCCTATTACTACAACAACAACAACAACAAAAACCAGCAACTATTACATTGATTTTTATTGATGGATGCCTTATATTACTGCAACCACTAACAACGGTTACTACGATCAATTCTATTGCTGAGTCTGTAACAAGACAGCCAAAACAAACAAGAACTGCTAGATGACCACTCCTGCTAGCTGTAACATTATATCGCATTCAATATCAACTACTACAATGACCTCTACAGTGCCACTGCTAACATCAATGACAATGACTTCCACCGCTGGTTTTACTATGACACAGCTACTATTAATAATAAGAACTATCAAAACGAACAAAATCGTTGAAGAAATGTTCGAAGTGCCTTATTCCCGGGTAAAGTAAGCTTGTAATGGATAGATTTCTTTCAAATTCTGTATGGCTTTTTTTCTTAAATCGTTTCCGAACTATCTGCCTCATTGTCTTCAAATGTGACATGTAAAATTTAAAAGAAATATATCCTCTACAGCGAACTCACATGAAGAATGTATAGGTGTGATTCAAATAATATTTCCTCCGAGATTTCAATACCGTGTCCTGTTAAATACTGGCTGGTACAGACAACAATCGCCCCAATAACCAATCTATAATCACAAGAGCCACCATGTTTGCCTGTCAGTTGTCTATCATCATTTTTTCGCTTTCGTGAATCCTGGTCATTCTTAGCTCGTCTCCTACCCATTCCTGGAGCTTTAAATGAATATGAAGTTACTTACTGCTTACCATATTTATTCTTGCAACTGTTATCATAACATTGAATATCGCTAATCTCTGTTTTAATTACGCCTGAGAGTAGAAATGTATATAATTCTAAGTGATTTTTTCCTTTGTTCTTTTTTTTTTTTTTTACTGCTAAGCACCTTGTATTGTTACAAGGTTGGCTTTATAGTAATACTATTTGTCTTCATTGTCCTAATAAAGGAACTAAACGTTTAAAAAAAACTCCTAAAAGTAGAGTTACAAAAATACCAAAACACAGGTGATGTAGATCTAATTTTAAAAATCCAGTTTGTTGAAAATTGAAAATTTGAAGTTGATCACATAGAACCATTTGTGCCTGAACTACGTCTATCATTTATATATTTACCACTGCACCTGCGACAGCAAAGATGAATATCCTTATTTTGGCCACAACTGGTCCTCACTGCATCTGCTGCAACAAAGATGAATATACTTACTTTGACCACAACTGGTCCTATCACTATTTATTGCCTACTGCAGCTGTTTCTACAACTGCTACCACTATTAGTACTACATACACAACACTTGTATGATTATTAGGCAGATTCTTATCATGTTTATCTGCGCCACGGCAACTACTATTATCATTGCTATCAATATTTGTTACTACGAATAATATTTATTACTACGAATAATATTTACCGCTGATTACTGAATTTTTATCATATCTCCTTCTGCACCCTTAGCACAACGATCGCGAGCATTCTAAGAAAACGAACACACAAATAATAATTATTATATCAGTTGTTTTGTTGTCACTCTTGAAAGTGCAGCATTCAATACAAATTAACTAAATCAGCATGGCCCCATCATTTAATAAGGTGATTTCTTACCTTCTGAACGATGTTGCTTGTGCGCTCATAGTGAAGAAAGACAGAATGCCTGATCAATAACGTTCAATAATCGATCTATCGTTCGAACTTTCACAGATAGCACACAACCATACTCTGATCACGTCATCTGCTCCAACACTTGACAGCAAGGGGGCAGAACTGATTGTAAATTTTGCTTTTGCTTTCCTCGCCCTTTAATGTTCTTGAAACGCTGTGTCGACGGAACGATACAAATCGTCGTCTTTGCGAGCGACCAGGTTATCTGCTCCCAGTAGATGTAGATGAAAAGAGTACACACGTTTCGTCTGAACCCTGGCAAATCCTGGATCGAGCCAGTAAATTACACAGGTTGTAAACCGAGGTGGAAACAGCAGCTCTCAACGTCGGGGCAAAACGAGAGAACTGATTTGTGCAAGCTGGAGTTTATCTCACGAGCTGTCCAATCTCGACTGATTGTCACGGTTTATATATCCCAGTAGTCAAAGAATTTTAGTCAGTGCAAGACGGCTATCATTACTAAATACATGCAAATAGTGACAAGTTCTCGGTCCAATTTACTTTGCCTCACTGCCACCTTCTTTGTTTTCCCTGATTTTTTTCTGGCCTCCTAATACCATTGTAACACTGGTATCAATTCAGGTCAGACAAAAGCAGTTCCTGACGTAAGATGTTATCTGGGGTCAAGCACATCGAGTATCAATTCCTGACATAAAGTAGAAATTTAGTTTGAAAACTAACTGTTATCAATTCCGCTATTAAACCGAACTACTTTCCTATAACCTTTGAGCAAAGGTTTGGGCTGGAATTTTTTTTTATTTTTTTTTTAAAGTAAAACAGAAATGGACATTTAAGTTAAGTATACAATAGATACTAGGCAAATGAGGTCGAGATAAATCAAGAACGACTTTCAAGTCTGGACAGCGAGGGATAAACTTCCAAAACGCGGAATTCACAATAACACCGAACTGAGAGAGGAACGATCCAGATGGTCGTCGACGTTTGACACATCCTGGCATTGAAGACTAAGAAACATTTTCAATTAAAAAAAAAAAACGTATTTTAATAAATCGCATCAGGAAAAAGTCTGGGCTTTTTGTTGACAAACGTTTCCATGTCCTAATAACCCCAACTTCCAGAGGTTATATAAACAGTGCCCAGCTAGGCCACTGGTATCGCTGACGTTATCTTGTCGGACACTCTCAGCCTCTTGAGAGGATACCCGACATGACCCCAGTTGAATACACTCGCTTTCTGCCGGCAGCCAATAGAGTCTTTCGCTGGACCACCAGCATCAGTGAAGCTATATGCGGAGGGAAACATTCGGCTTTTTCAAGGTGAGACTGAGTTATGATCTACATTAAAACTGCGTTGGCTCTTTGGCTGTATCGTTGTCTTGGTCAATGAAGTGAAGTCAATGACCGTCAGAAACAGAATCGTTTTGTTTGTTGTTCAGGCTGATCCTGTTGATGCGCAGCTATCTGGTATTTAGCTTTAAGTTTTTATTTTTATTTCATGTTCATGCCGGACTCTTTCTTTCTCTCTCTCTCTCTCTCTCTCTCTCTCTCTCTCTCTCTCTCTCTTTCATGTCATTGGTAATAACTGTATTCGACAATTAAACCAAAGACTTAAAATAGAAAAAATTCACATGCACAATGGCCGTTGTACTTTTGACTGAGCTAAATGAATGCAGAAATGCACGTTTAGTTACGAATTGTCTCCCGGCCAGTCGAAATGAAACGTAAGTCGCTGGGCTAGAACCGAGAAATCCAGCTTTGAATGTGATGAGGGGGGGGGGGGGTCAGACATCGATTTTTTTTATTGCAGAAATCGAAAGTACATTCATTTCTGAACAAGACAATATCGGTCTTACCCTCCATTTATAAATATTTCTTCATTAAAATCGGATCGGGTTTTTGTGAGGTAGGCATGTACTGATGATGTAGATTTATGCATTCGACTGTTCATTTAAAATTGATTTTCTCGGAATTTCAGGGGTCCCCCCTTGATTGTTTAAACTGCAATATCTCTGACTAGAATAAAATTAGCTCAGAACTTTTTTCACCATCTGAACGGGTATGAAATAAGCTTTCACATGATACCCAAAACCCCATATGGTGAAAAATCGACGTACGTCTCATTTTGACTCGCTGCGAGACAATTGTTCTGTCGCTGGTGAAAGTTCACTGGTTGCTAAGGAAATATGAAGGCCCGGGTCATGAGGATTAACTGCTAGTGTGATCTTCCCTTTGAATAGATTCTATTGAGAGAACAGTGTCGAATGGCAGACCGTCATGAAATATCCACTGATATTACATCTAAATAACTGAATCCTTTCAGATTTTAGACGACTTTATCTGCAGCATGATGATAAATAAATATGAAGTCACTGATATGACATGAGGTCTTTGTCCCCGGCAACAACCTAGCTTTAGAAAATATAGAAATATAATACCTCTTAAAAATGAAACTCATATATGTAACTACATATACTTGACAAATAGAAAGCTATGCCAAGTCGATTGAAATAAGCAGAGGTAAGAAACTTAATGGGTTGATCAGAAAGAAGCAAATAACCTATGGGGAACTGTGCAACATCTCTGTCGTTCCTGCTTTTTGTGTGTTGCTGTTGTTGTTATTTTGTGAGTGGGTATTGTGTGAGTGCATTTTTTTTTTCAAAGACAGAAAATTTCAAAGAGATACAGTTAGATTATCTGCCATGATCTGATGGTAATAAATCAGAACTTTAGCGATTATTTTGTGTGGCAAATTGTATTCCCCTCATACTGACCAATAACGAGTATGGCTTTATGACTTGATAGCTGACCATAGCTCTGAGATATAAGCAAGAGTGTTTCTCTTTATAGTACATTGTTATTTGGTTGTGTTAGGGTGATAGCTAATTATATAGTCAGATAGTGGCTCGAAAGCTATTTAGTTAGTCGTTTAGTTAATTGTTTTATTAGTTAGTTAGTTGGTTGGTTAGTTAGTTAGTTAGTTAGTTCGTTCGTTCGTTAGTTAGTTAGTTAGTTAATGAGTTAGTTAATTAGTTAGTTAATTAGTTAGTTAATTAATTAGTTAGTTAGTTAGTTAGTTAGTTAGTTAGTTAGTTAGTTAGTTAGTTAGTTAGTTAGT
>JBCEWB010510174.1:0-13111 GCA_039654565.1 Peronia peronii | reverse complement strand
CCTCCCCACAGAGGGAAGATGGAGCTGGGGATTGGATGGTGGAGGATCTGGTCTTGTCTGTTATGTTTGTTTTTACAAGTAATGGCTAGCTTGTTAACTATTTTAATGCTGGTTCCGAGCGGTAGTGGTTGCCCTCAGTGGTTTAAGCTCATGTCCTTAGAAATATCGATCCAGCAGAATCTGCCGGAAAACTTCACTCAAACTGCTGTGTTTTTTCCCCCCTCTTCTTTGTCAACTGAACTCGGAGGCCTTTGAGGATGACAACCTCAGTGTCTCGGGCGGACAGAATTTCTAACCAATAGTGGTTGCATCAGCATGCATGTGACTTGTCAGTGAGTCAATGGTTGCAGGAAGACAAGGCTAGCGCAGTCTTGGCTTTCAGCTGCATCACTCGTAAGACGCGCAATTACAAGACATTATGTTGGATTAAGGTAAGCTCAGGGCAAAAGTGCCTTGTAACGTTCTAATTCTAAAAGAAAAACTGCAAATGTTCTTCACGAGAGGATGAAACCTAGTCCTATCCAGAGTAAAACCAAAGTGAAATTACTTGATGCAACTCAAGGTGACATTAAGTAGAACTTTTATCATAAGTCCAGTCAGGGTCTCTCATGCTCATTAGATCAACAAAACACATTAAAACCAGTTCTTTCGATTTTACGGTTATTATATGACAACCACATATCCTAGTTTAAACAACATCCCGTAGCATAATTTTGCACATAAAAAAATATTTGAAGTTATTGCCGAACATTTGATTTTTAATGCCCAAAAATGAAATGAGGGATAAAAATTATACAGTCGCATCTCTATGCCATCTGAGATCCATCAACAAAAGCCAAGCGAAAACCCAACCTGTGTTATTCATCTCCTGGAGATGAACTAACACAATCAACTCCCTCTCTCTCTCTCGTTCTGCTACCTGTACCAGTCCTTATCTCCTCGGAATTATTTCTGAGCAGCAACTGTCCTGCTACCCTTTCCAAATTATTAGGTTTAATCTTTGATTTCCATAAAGATTACAAGTTTCTACTAGTGGTCAAGTTTACCCAGAGATGCTTAAGACGTGAAATACGATCACAACTTTAATATTATTATAATCCCAATCGTTCTTGTTGCAAGATCCCTCTCACTGTTAACTTCTACCAACTTGAACTGAGTAACATTATCGAATCTGTGGGCGCCAAAATAGGTTATTGTCTAGGTTCATGTTCTGATAAGTCTCCAGCGCTATCTGATTTCTGTTAGTATAAATTAATACTGATGGCCCTGTTCTTAGGCTTGGTGACGGAAACCATGAACTTACTGGCGAAGGTTGTACCGCTTTTGTTGTCGTTGTTGTTCTCTGTTTTTGAAGTAATAATCCCCAAGAGGGGTGATAAGACTGAGCAATAATAGAAAAGCAAAATTACAGATGTTCGGATGAAGATCCTGAAGCTTCTTGTCTTATCTTTAGCTTTCTAAAATCCGTAGGAGCTGATCCATGGGTGGGATCCCAAGTTCGCCCGTTGCAGCTTTAATGCTTATTGTTTGCTCAGCATAAACAAATTTTATCTGCGCTGATGATTACATATTGAGGAGTGGAAATGGATACGGTGCCAAGTAAATTTTTGTTTTTACTTTTATGTTATGCACCTGCCATGTTTACACTGTCATTTTGTGCTGCCTATTCCTTCATTGTCGTAAATAAAAAAAGTATAATACAAATAAAAACACTACCAAAATCTACTTTCATAGATATCAAAGCGTAGTATTTTTTTTTTTGTTTAAAAAATACCAGAATGGACAACATTATAAGTGGTGTAGATGTAATTGACGTCATTCAAGTCATAGAGATGCAGTGTTCACTATCACAATAGTTAAATCCTTGGAAAATATGCTTCTCACCTTATCTGAGTGCCTCAAGTGTATAACAATTAAAAAAAAACAAAAACGCCAGCGTCATATTTTGATGCTCCTAAATTACGAAATTCTTAATAGTTACAAAACTCAGATATAATTTTTCAGTAAATTTGAGGATACTTATATTAATGCTGGCTATCATAAGTGCATTAATTTGTATCCACCCCCTCTCTTCTGATACCTTTATTTTAAGTTTATGCACTGAGTAGGAAATAAAGTTGTTTAATTCTTTACTTGAAAATATATTTATCATTTGTAAGGCTATTCAGTGAACACTACAAATTTATGTGATTATCCATATCTCAATGTAATATTAAGCATCTAATGTATCTGCTTTCCCTTGCACTCAAGGGAATACTTTAAAACCGTCACAATTTAACAATTCAAAACAAAAACAAATAAATCAACAGCAAGGTTATTGCATCATGCAGATGGGTGCCAGGAGCATTGCCACTACCTAGAATTAAAGTTACTAAAACGGTAAATTTTACACCAATCTGTCACAGAAACGCGTAAAACTTTGCTAATATTTTGAACCATACCCTGGCATGACATCCGCCGAGGAACCTTTCCTTAAAATCGATAATTTTTTTCCTGTGTGTTACAAGGCACAATCTATGAGAAAATAAAAAAAACAAACAACCAACCAAAACAAAACAAAACAAAAACAAAAACAACAACAACAACAATAAAAAAGAATACATTCAGAATACATTGATGAAACTATATAGCGTATTTCAATGTGTTGTCTTATTTAAGGTACTTCTGCACATTTGAAATGGGCGAAATCTGATAAAACATGAAAAAACATGATAAAACACCGAACTTTGTATTCAGAAGGTGTGAAATAAGGGAAATAAGCATTCCAGACCTGTGTAAAATATATTATTACACTTCTTTTTCTTGTACAATTACATGCACACCGCATCCTGTGCAAATATTCTTTTCTTTCTTTCGACCAAAAATGTTTTGATGTCGTATTTCAGCTGATAATTAATATTTTTTTTATTCGTTTCATGTTGTTGTGTTTTCTAAATCTGACTTTATCTTTGACAATTGAAATTCTATCATTCATTCAATCCCATTTTCTGTTCTAGGGAAAGAAATGCAACATTCTGGCATCTTACAGTCCTTTGTTAGCTTTGGCTGACATCCTCTCTGGGATTAAACAAATGAAAACAGTGGGTTGTTTGTCCCAGTCAACGAGATCTGTTAGGGCAGTAATGATGAACAAAATCTCAACATTTCATATATGGCGACAGATGGTACATCTAAGCAATCGTTGAGTATGCGCCTTAGTGATTAGGACATTCAGTATTAAACCCAAGAAATACTCATTATCTGTGAAAACCGTTTTCTAAGCTTTATGTTTCATAGAATACAATGTGTTGCAGAATATGTTAATGATATTCTCCTTTTTTCTTTCCTTAACTCTTTTTGTTCCTCCGCTTTGCCACCTGTTATTTGTCTGTTCTCTCTGTCACTGCTTGAAATGTAAACAGAAAAAAAAAAAAACCCAAAACCCAGAACACGGCTATATAACTCATTTCTTTCGGACAACAACTTTCACAAAGTATTCTGTTCCACAATAATAGGCTACTGACTGCAAGTGCAAGATTTATTTTGCATTAGCTTTGAGCTCATGTAAAGACTTATTTGGTTTGTGAAACTGTTACGATTAGAATTTTATAGTTTGCATTCTAGCCAGTGATTAATCTGCATGTACAGTAATCTACATAAAATAAATAAGATAGAAATAAAATTTTACAGAGGATTTTACACGGGATCTTATTATTACATAAGCTTATATATTGTTTAGAATCTCTGTTATTTACTTTTACAGGTTTTCCCTTTTCTCTCCCATCCTTCCTATTCACTGTTACAACATCTGGTTGCTAGGAATGCCACTTGGAATAACTTCAATTACTACAACTGCCACCTCATTCCTGGCTCAACTCGCCACACGACAAAGCTGGCTAGCTGAGCTACAGATTTTGTACCTAATATCTACATCAATTTAAGCAGAAGAGAACTGTAGCCAGGACAACTATTAAAGTGGATACCAATACTGAGGCTGTTTCCCCCGTTCGTTCTTTTTCATCTTTCGGGTGGTCCTTCCACCCACCTTCAGTTGGCCCACTCTAGCCCTTTATGAACATTCAGTTAATTAATAATTTGACTCCGTATGCCCTTTACATCTAGTTCCGGAGGCAATTCAACTGAATATTCTGTATACGTCTTTCAACCTCCTGGTGGAGGTTATCTCGACCAATTGAATTATTCGAACAGTCCATACGTGTTCATTGTGCGACTCAAGCTTTCGGGTGTAGACAAGGGCGAGCCATACATTATTCTATCGAGTCTAACTGTGTATTGTGTTAATTAAGCGAAGGAATAAGCGGAAAAAGAAGAGCTAAATGGAGTAAAGCGTAGCTTTTAGAAAGATCACAAAATACACACACTAATTTTTTGGAGAAACTGCGATTGTACCGTGGAGATTTTTAGAATTATCTGAGAATGGATCTCGTATATCCTAGTGTTAGAGAGTTTGCTGCTCTCAACTTTCTTTAATTCTTTTCTGAAAGCGATCCTAATATTATTGAGTTTTTGGCAGTGGAATCCCCGTCGGTGTTTGAATCAAAAGTGTCGACATATTGTAGAATACTTGAACAAGCAGCATGTCGCATGTTTCTGTTGGAAAAGCTTTTTATTTTTGCTTTCTAGATTCTACACACATTCTTGAGTTAATGAAAATTTGTAGATTCTGCAACAAGTCACCATTCTCGGTTGTGTAGATCTAGAACCTATTTGTGCAATGACAGCAATGTGTTACAATGACTAACAATTTGTCAATCAGGAAACAGACAAAAGTGAGTCAAGGTCAAGCACAAAGACTTTTTTTTTCTTATTACGGGCACTAAATGTAGGTGTATTAATAAGAGGAGCAATTAAAGCATCAAATCGAAATTGACAGTACCAGTTCATGGCATATGCATAGATTTGCCCTTTCCTACCCTGCTTGATGTGTCAAATGACTTCAGCCATATTCCAGAGTTAAAATCAATTGATATTTTGTCTTACCTTGCACAGTCGAGAGAGTATCAGTGTCACAAGTTTGCCTCACATCTTGGCTGTACTTCAAGGGGGAAATCTAGTCGGGTTTTTCCTCAAATCTATTATTTCGCATTTACTTGCGTCATACAGTCCAAAATGCCATCTGGATCCAACTCGATGCTCAGATTCTCCGCAGTTCGACTCAAGAACAAGTTCCTGTTTCTTAAAACCACTTATTACCACACCTCTCGCTCATAAATAATCTTATAGCTCTGAACAAGATTTGATTTTGAAGTCCATGGTCAATATGGAAGACAATAATTTCACAGAATATTGATAACCAATCAAGCACATCAACAAAACCACAGTGAAGGTCCAAGAGCTATTGCTTACACAATTTTGCCTCATTTTCGGTCCGAGCCGAAGGCCATCGGTTCCGGTCGAAATGCGTCAGTCGTTTTCCTACCTAATTATTAACACTACTCATCGCTGTTATTATTTGGAGGGCGTCTAGGTTCAATAGACTGTGTCATACATTGCGAAGAGTTTTCATCATAGAGCTCCGACCCACAGTAACAGGGTCAAGATTAGAAGTGAGGCAAACTTTAGAAACACGAGTTGTATAGGAAATTTAAGACGAAAAATGTTCGCTTTCAGTAATGACTTAATAAATTTAATGCCTTTTGGGCCCAGATGTCCTCCAAATAATAATAGCGGTGTAAATGACTGTATTAGGGAGGGAATAACATAATAAAATGGTAGCAGTTGATATAAAAGAGAACTAAAGGAAGGCCTACTGAAATTAACACACATTAAATCTGATGCGAATCAATGACTCGGTCAAAAGAGTGAAACCAAGACAGTGAGAAGGAAGAACAGAAAACGTGATGAATTAAAACGAAACAGCCAGGGATCCACCGACCTAGTTTACTCCACTGACCGTTGTCAGCCGAGTCGACTCTACTGTAATAAAACCCAGTCTAGCGCTGAGAGATTCAAAGATTGCCAGAGTTTAAATCAACATGTACATCGTAGGATTTAAGAGCTAAGCGTAGACGATAAATAATTTATGTCCAAATTAGAAAGGCATATTAATTAAAGGATGTTGGTTATATTTTATTGCAGTCTTACTGACATTCAAAGATAAGGGATGATTAGAGATGTGTGTGGTCAGGCAACAAAAAACGAGAGCGAGAAGAAGGGAAAAATGTAGTCAAATTTGAACGCTCACCGACTCAATGGAAAAGTGCATATTCCATCTTTTTCCTTAATGTTGATTCTTTGCAATCTAAATTCAGGCAGACGTACATGGTGTACAGTGCTTACTGTTCAGTTACAGATTTTTACCAAGGGCTGAAGGTACAAAAAACTTAGAGAGGATACTATATTAAGAATAAAAAACAAAAACAAAAAAAAAACAACAAAAAACAAAAACAAAACAAAACGAAATAAAAACAGAACAAAAAACAAACAAACAAACAAACAACCAAACAAAAACAAAACAAACCGCAACTTCCCCTCCACGTTGCTCTCACTCCAGTGTGAAAAACGGACCAGAATGAACATCACTTTTCTCATCCTTCCTGATCTTTTCATGCCTACCTCTCAAGGGTGCTGAGTAAACTGACAGCCCAAAAGAAAATGTTTCTCTCGTAATAAAAGAGAGAAATTAAGAAAAATGTAACAAGGAGAGACAGAAAAAAAAGCTTGTTTGAAGAGCTAAAGCAGGTGCTCATTCTTTAGAATGAGTTGTTACAAGGGAATTTCGTTGTAAAGACATTACCAAAGACAGAAAATGAAGTGAATAGAATTAAACTAAAACTTCAAACAACAACATTGGCTATTCTAACGATCTAAAGTCATTCGCCATCTCCTTGCATTTTTGTAGTGTACAAGATTATATAGATCTGTGCGCAAATATTTACATCTACCACATCTAACACCAAAAGAAAATGGGATCTTGTTTTTTTATGTTGAACTGTATCTAGGTCCATTTTGCTTTCTTCTGTGTACAGTTTTTACAGTAACGCCTCATTTGTTTTCTACTCAAACATTTACAACTCAACTAAGTTGACTTTTCTATTTCTTCTTTATATCTTTTGTTTTAAATCGTCTATTTTTTTTTCTTTTCTTATTCCCTTGCCTTCCCTCTTTCCACTGATTCACTGATTAGCATCAGGCCTAATGTGTGGTAGATTTCAGTGGGCCTTCCTTTAGTCCTCTTTTGGTATCAACCGTGACCATTGATTTATTGTCCCGTAATTAAGTCATAAACTTTTATTATTCACTGGGCATCTAAGTTCAATGTGTTAGGTATATCAC
The DNA here is from genome assembly GCA_039654565.1 of Peronia peronii. Taxonomy (NCBI): domain Eukaryota; kingdom Metazoa; phylum Mollusca; class Gastropoda; order Systellommatophora; family Onchidiidae; genus Peronia; species Peronia peronii. The sequence continues at coordinate 5,836 of JBCEWB010510174.1, read as the reverse complement.
TCATACCGAAGAGTGTTAGTCTTAAAGTTATTACCCTCTCCGTATTCTTTTCTTTTCTTTTTTTATGCGCTTCCTTCCAGAGTCCGGTTAAGTCCCATAGTTCAAAGATGCTCCTCTCGCTCAATAGTTCATATTCGACTAAGCAAAAACCTGGAAATCCCCGCCGGAGTGTTTGTACCCTCCTGCTAAAAATAGAGCACTCACTGACGTTTGTTATCGCTCCACCACGAGATCCCAGAGCAGTTGTCACCGGTCCCTTGCATTTTTTATGTGTTTTTCTATGACAGTGGTAGTGAACAGTTTGAAGTGTTTGTACCCCTTTGCTAAAATTAGATGGGCATTTCCAGCCGTTCGCTTGGTCGGAACAAATCTATTCGGTGTTCGCCCAGTCGAGCATCTATTAATAGTATTCTATAGTGGGACTCGCCTAACAACACCATTTTCCTCTCATCGCTGTCTGGTGAAGGCCAAAATCAATCATCAAAAATAGGAAGAAAAAGACCAAAATAAACAGACAAAAGAAAATTCAAGAGGGCTAATTTGTCTAGGACAGCTGTAGACGTCACATTTCACTTGCGACCTTTACCATGTTTCCATCAACTCCTATCAAACTGCAAATGTTTTTTTGCTCTACAATCTTACACAGCCATGAACTCATTTTAACAGAACTGCGCACGATAAGGTATTTGGAGTTTTACGATGGGCATTAAAGACGCAGGTAAATCTGTTAGTGGAGAACGTATCTAAACTGGCATTTTATTCCTTGATATTTGACACAGATAAAAACCATAATATGTCCATTTTACTGCCTGGGCAGATTTTATCCCCAAGGTGAGTCATGACAGTATCATGAGGAACTGCCTATACTAGTATGTTCAGCTAGTGCTTCTTTCATCCGCCCTCTGAGACAGCAGAAACATTGAATAGATAGGTCATCAGAGTAAGGGCTGTAAACAATCTGTGATAAATCTTGAAAGAGAGTTGACGAGACAGTAATATGCTGCCCATTTTGTCACTCACGACTCTCAGTCTGAACAATACCGTGAGAGATTGGCAAGTGTGTGTATGTGGATGTGTGTGCTTGGATGTGTATTTGTGTAGTTATTTGTATATGATTCTCAATTTGTATGCTGGGTACTTAAAGTTTGTGAATACACCAGACTGAAAATTCACAGGAAGCATAAAAGATGGGGGTAAAGTTTGAGTAGACAGATCACAGAACAGAAAAACTAACTTTATGGCCTATGTTAATAACAATAAACACGTAGTCCTATATAATCATTGCCTGCACAGGGTCAGAGACTCATCCATAACTGGATTGTTACATAACCTCCCTTCTCTTTTTATTCTCCTACTTTTTAATTCCATGTACTTTAACATGTTAAAGAAAAAAATGCAACATCTCTATATAATATCAGTATGCTCTCCGAAGGTCAACGGCAGCTAACTGGCAACCCCTTTCATGCGAAAACTTTAAGTTCCGTCTTTCTATAGACGTCATGGAGAGCACAGTATGTTCCTGTTTTGCTTTGGGGTATGGGTAAAAAAAAAATTAGAACTTTTGCTGAGAGATCAAAATCTAGGAGCAAATGTAGCTTACAGAAAACATGTCACAAAACTGAAACTATTCAAACCGTACTGAAAACGATTTTTATTTATTTATATTTTTTAAATCGGAGAATGTATTTCAATGAACTCGGTTAGTAAAGGTGACATGATTGCGAAGTGGTAAAACAAATACATTGCATTGACCACTTTTGGTGACAATATGGAAATAAAAATAATAAAATGTATGTAATCCATAATCAATTTTTGGGCCAGGTTTCAAATTATACAGAATCACCTACATTTTATTGTGGAATGACATGTATTTAAATAATCTTTTTCTTGTTATTAGATCATTGACTGCACTGATATTTCATCTGTTGCTCTCAGCTGTCTGTTATGGATGAGTGTTACCCGGATGTAAAGCTCACGCCAACTCGCTATGAAATCCAGGGAGTAATGTTAGGATTTTTACTCGGCATAATACATGCATTCCAGCCGTATGTTGACAGTCATGCAATCTTTGTGAAGGCAAGAGAATAGGCAATTGTTTTTTGGACAGTTTAGATATTTACTACTTCTGCCTCAACAGATATAAACAAACAAACAGAAAAAAATTTCCACATATCAGAGTCATTCTCCGATGAGATAGGCCTGTCATACATCTCGTCCATTTTGTTCCCTCTTTACTTTTGTCCTCTCAGGATTTGAGCAACAGCTTGAGTTTTAATTAACACCAAACAATTCCAAAGCTGAGCATGGTTGTGATGCCCGCAAGGGAATTGGAAACTCTATAAAACCTATTGCAGATGGGACAATTATGTATGAGGTGACTTTTCCAACAGCTCTGATTCGTAGCTTAGCTAAAAACCGGATACTGTTATAAAAATTTAAAGATACTACGTCTAAAGATTTTATGAAGTAGCAGACAACAGGCTACTACTTATGTAAACAAGAACCTATGAAATGGGACTATCCATGTCCAGGTACAAAGCTGACTATAGACATATAGACATTTCCATTAATAAATCAACTGCTGTGCAGAGTTTTTCAATCGACCTCATACTTCAATCAGAGAAAATAAATATTGGGGAGTTTAAAGACTTTTAAAATCTTTGGGAGTCTTTTTCTTTGTCTTGGTTCTTCAATGGCATTTCTATGGAATGATACGTGACGGGGCTCCAATCCCTTTCACGATGACTGATCGATGACGACTTTCGTGTCTTGTCTCGTCCTTCATGCCAAAAGGCTAGGTTTGCCACGTACCTAAATGCTGCGCCTTCAGGTCCATTGGCCATTTGTGATTACTTTTACAAAAGTACACTTGGAAAAGCCCGGGAGCTGTAACAAGAAATCAAATTGACTACATTATGGTACGTCGCAGATTCAGAAATAGCGTAAAAAAAATGCAAAACCTACCTTAGAGTAGACATCAGCTCAGACCACAATCCCTTAAAAGATCATGTCAAAATAAAACTGAAAAGCAACAAAATACTGGGAAAATCAGCCACCAATATGATGTAGATTACACTCAAAATGGACAATATCAAACAGCAGCACATTATAGAGGTAAAAACACAACAGAAGCAAAGATCAATTGCATTAATCATGGTCTTAACTCTCCTCGAAAGAAGGAAAAGAAAAAGAACAAACAATGGATCACCGAAGACATCCTCAACGCAATGAAAGAACGTAGAAAGTTCAAGGACACAAATCCATCTGAATACAGAAGACTAAATAGGTTGGTGAAAAACAAATGTCTAAAAGCAAAAGAACAGTGGATAGTAGAAATATGCAAAGAACTTGAAAACTCACACAAAAGAAATGACAACAAAATCTACAAAGGCATATGAGAGATGACAAACACCAAAAACACATCACAAGGAGCAAACTGCATCAAAAACAAAGATGGATAGTTATTGTTTGAAAAGGGACACATCAAAGAAAAGTGGTACGAATACACTGGCGAACTCTTTGGGGACACAAGCCCCCCTCAGAACCTGAACCACCTAACTTGGAAGGCCCTATAATAATTCGGACACAAATGAAGGAAATCATTAAGAAAGCAAAAACGGGCAAAGCACCAGGTGCAGACGAAATAACTGCTGAAATGTTTAAAGTTCTTGAAGACTTTGGAACTGATAAACTAGCCGACCTCTTCAATGACATCTATGAAAATGGCAAGCTTTCAGAGGACATTTTGGAGTCAGTCTTCATAACACTACCAAAAAAGCCCAAAACAAGAGAATGTTCTGACTTCCGTACCATAAGTCTCATGTCATATGCCTTGAGGATTTTCTTATTCGTCATCCTTGGCAGAATCAAAAATAAACTATCGGACCAAAATGGACCCCTGAACAATTCGGTTTCCAATCTAACAAAAGGACAAGAGACGCCATCTTTTGTTTTAACACCATGGCAAAACAACAACAACAACAAAAAGAACAAAAACAAATGGAAGTACAGAAGGATCTGTATGCTTGTTTTATAGATTACGCAAATGTGTTCCACAGGGTAAAGCACTCAGAAATGGTCAATGCACTGAAAACAACAACAACAACAACAACAACAACAACAACAACAACAACAACAACAACAACAACAACAACAACAAAACGGGTTTGGATGGTAAAGATATATGAATCATCATAGATTTGTACTGGAATCAGAAGGCAGCTATCAGACTTATACAACTCAAAAGAGCAGTTAGACAAGGCTGTGTGCTGTTACCTTATTTGTTCAACATATTTACTGAGTACATCTTCAGAGAACCCAGCGATATGACTGGCATCATCATCCATGGTGATAACATAAAAAACATCAGACATGTCGACGACACCTCCTCATTTGCAAGTAACAACGATGACGTACAAAGAATATTTAATAAAGTGAAAACAGAAAGTGAACAAAAGGGCCTGAACATGAATGTCGCCAAAACAGAGATAATGATCATCAACAAGACAGAGGAAAAAATAGCAAATATTACAGCTAATGGAAAGGCTTTTGAACTAGTACAACATTTCAAATACCTAGGCCAGACTGTAAATGAAGGAAACAAACATTTTTCATGAGTAAAAAATCAATATCAGAACAGCTCAAGCCAAATCAACTTCATTCAAATGAGTGACGTTCTTACATCTCGAGACATCTCATTAACACTCAGACTTAAAGCAGCGAACCTTTACATATATCCAATTGTTTTAAATGGAAATGAACATGGACTCTCTATGCAGAGACTGAAACTGTAAGAAAGATAGAAGCCTTTGAAATATGGGTTTTCAGGAAGATGGCTAAGATCAGTTGGAAAGACAAGGTGAAAAAGGAAGATTTCCTAAGAGACTAGTTGTGGAAAGAGGTCTGCTCAGAAAAGTAAAAACCAACAAACTAACATACTTTGGACACGTTGTAAGACATTCGAGCAGGAAGAATGAAGGCAAGAAGGGGAGAGACCGGCCAAGACAAGAATGGGTGGATGATGTAAAAGCCTGAACGGAAAAGCAGTTGTGGCAGTAAACCCATCTGGCGAAGTTTGGCACGTCGACCTAAGGTATGCACAGACAGCCCCAGTTCTGGGCGGCGGGATGACACATAGCATAGGGAGTCATTTCCATGCAGTAAAAAGACTGTCACTGTTGCATAAGACCAATACAGTTAAAACGTTCCTTTGCTACTTAATATAATCTGTCCTTTATTCAGACTGTACAGACATTGTTTTTACTGGACGTTCGCAATTTCAAAACATTACTAGCGGTCTGATCTGACAAAGACTGTCTCGTTGGAAATCTTACCGCATTGACTTTTGTTAGGTTACCCATAAACTGACACTAAATGCATATTACTATATAAATGAGGAGGATTTATAGAAGGGATTCGATAGAGACGTCACGTCTAAAAATGAACTTAACAGGCACTTGCGATATCTCAGAAAAGTGTAATCTTGGTGCAAAGCTCAATCTCTTGAGGAAGCGGTTTTACGCTTAGAAGAACCTAAATTTTCCATGGACATCTGACAGATGTGTGCTCTGTCTAGTGTTCTTCCCACGAGACTATGCTCTGAGAATTCTGTTGCAGACATACATATTCATCGTATGACAATTTACAGAAGATATTTGTTAACATATTCTGTCGGTATTTATAAAAAAAATGGATGGCATTTTTATGAGGGAGTATTCCGTGGAATTGCAGAATAAAAGATTAAAGAAACATACACACACAAACCCAACCAACCAACCAACCAACCAACCAACCAACCAACCAACCAACCAACCAACCAACCAACCAACCAACCAAC
>JBCEWB010510064.1:5000-19088 GCA_039654565.1 Peronia peronii | reverse complement strand
CAGCACACAATTACGATCAACTAAACATCGCTCACAACACACTCGCGTATACCCCGCATGCACTATCATGATTCGTTGCAGCCTGTGAGAACGAATGGAGCGCTCTCCACAGAGACAGGGTCACATTCCTTGAGGAAGCCAGGCAAGAGCACCATTTGATGGTGACAATCTGTCGGCTAGAAAAGAGACTAGCTGGCCTATAATACGAGTGCCACCCGCAAATCATCATGACTCCTGGGGAACGACTGGCACTGCAGAGGAGTGAGGACTAACCTTCCCGCAATATTGGGACAGCACTCGGCTAGTCCGCTAGATATCCTTGCGCTGCAGGAAACCTTCCTCCGCAAGGACCAAAGGTACTCGTGCGAGGGCTATCATTGTGTTAGGAACGATCGAGCCGAGGGAGGGCGAGGTGGCGTTGTGATCCTTGTCAGTGACCAGATAAAGGTCGCCGACGTTTAACACGGAGAACATAGAGGGTGTGTGGGCTGCGCTCGAAGACAGCTCCCCTCTAACCATCATCAACGTGTACGTACCCCAAGGCACCCTAACGGACGGAGACTTGGAAAGCCTAGCAAGACGACTGACAACCAGGTGCTTGTGGTTGGAGACTTTAACTCACACCATCCGGTGTGGGGAGGACACCGTTGCACACCCTCCAGCAGGTCGCTCGTTCGAACTTCCTGGAGAGCAACGGCCTAGTCCTCTTGAACGATGGGTCTCCGACCCGAATAGCCCCCAACTGCGAGCACAACGACACTAGTGCCGGCCCGGCGATCGTCACACCGAATTTTCCCACGGCAACAATGGATGAAGACACGGGCTCTGACCGGGAGGATTTCCGCAGTGAAGTGGGCGGAATAACGCTCGAAGACGTCTACAGTCCTGATAAGGACTTTACGCCCAAGAGCTTACGGACCGCATCCTCAGGGTGGCAGTTAAACACATACCAAACAGGAACATGCCACCACACCTGAGTGACACACATCCCAATTATGAGTCACAAGAAAATGCTGGTACCATGGTGGCCTAGTCGACCGACCGAGCTCCTAAGTAAAAGAAAAAGAGCTCTGAAGGTGTCTCGAAACAGCAGAACGTCTGAAAACTGGGAAGCCTACCGCCAACTGCGACTAGCGGGGCAGTAGAGCAGGCAAAAGAAGCGGCATAGAAAGGCTCCTGTCAGTCGCACACACCGGACGCACCGGCACGGGCGGTGTGGGGTAAGCTCCGTGCGTTCAGCGGAGGGAAGAAGGGAGGATCAAGAATACCTAACCTAAGAACTGGCACCACGAGAGCGGTCCGCGACCTCGATAAAGCGGAAGTTCCTAGGCCTAACGCTTGACAGAAACCTAACGTGGAGCGCACATGTGGCAGATTTGAGGGAGCGGACGAGGGGTTCGCTGAACCTGCTGAGAGCAATCAAAGGGCATGGCTAGGGTGCCAACACCAAAATGATGCGGCAGATCTATACATTATTCATACGCGGCAAACTGGATTATGCCAACGTGGTGTACGGCTCGGCAAGCGAATCAACGCTTAAAAAAACTGGACGCTGTCCAGAATGAGGCCCTCAGAACGATTGCAGGGGCCCCGGCCGATATGCTCGAAGTGGAATTAGGCGTGCCTCCGCTCAAACTACGGAGGTCCCAGCTCCGACTGAGCTACTGGGCAAAATGTATTGGGGAATCCGCCCACCCAACGTCCATGCGTGATGAACATATCTGGTGGTACAGAGCCCCTGCGTCTCAGTTAATCTTGAAGGAGGTACACCGGTATCTGGACCAAGTGGTCATAGAACAGATACGCCCCCGACACAGAGCCATCTTCCCACCATGGGAAGGCGTCGCACGGGAGGTAGACATCGGTCTTACAGCCAGGTGCGGCAGAGATCCCGATCTGGCGGTATCCAGGCAATCGGCTCTAGAGTACCTCGACGAGGTACGGGGCAACTCCTGGAGGTATACATGGACAGGTCCAAGGATGAGACAGATAGAGTGGGACTGGGAGTAGCCATTCCCGAATGGCGGCAAGAGATCACTCTGTCGCTACCGAGAAGTACGTCGGTCTTCACCGCGGAAATGACAGCAATACTGGTGGCGCTGCGCACCATAGCGCAAAACCCTCCCCACGGGTGCTGGTCCCAGCCTACTGGCCATAAGAGGCTGCCAGGAGTGCAGTAGACCGGACATACGGGAAGAGATTCTCCATGTTTGCACAGGCTTGGAGGCCTCCCGGTGTCGAGTGAGAATGATATGGATACCGGCCCATGTAGGGATCAAGGACAATGACTCAGCCGACCGAGCTGCGAAGCGAGGCCTGGCGAGCGCCAACAGGGTGGAGATTGGCCGAGGTCACGGCGAAGTCAAAAGTGTCAATCGACATAGTGTTCGAAACCGGTGGGTCGACCAGTGGAAGGTGAAACGAGCTGGGACAGCAGCGTTGGTGATGTTCAAAACACCAGGCACAAAGCCTGACATGCTTCACTATGCAAATTAATTCCTGCAAGTAGTCAAAGCTACATGTATTTAATTTTGACTTTTCAAATTAATTCTCAGAAAGTTCTTTCTACTTGATGCTCGCTTCTCAAAAAACAAAAACAAACACTTCTAATATTACATGGACTGTATGATGGGGATTTATTTGCCACTATTCTATATAATGTATCATCAGTGTTGAATGTCAAAAATAAATGATTTCTCTGGTTCAGAAAATTAATTTTTGTCTAGAAATTTACGAAATGGAAATTCATTATTCATTATCCTCTACAATATGCGAGCAACAATGAATGTAAAAATGCCTGGCTATTTTAGAGTACCACATAAAATTATGATATGAAACAGAGTTCATGTGTTTTATTTCACTTCAGAGCTTTGCGAATATCAGCATGAAATATTTTTCATTCGTAGATGTAAAAAAACTATCCTCAAAAATAATATACATATATGTACATGTACTTGCTTCTCCAGAAGGGAGAGCTGTTAAAATGAATGTCAGTTACATGTATTTTGTTGCCCATGAAATGAACAAGGCCTGGACTTTTATGATACATGTACATGTACCACCAACGATTTTTCCCAGGTATGCCAATAACCTGGATGTCCAACTCTTGTGAAAATCTCAAATTAAATATACTGTGCACACCACTTATATCGACATCGCTTATAAAGACATTTTTCCTTTATCGACATCGTCCCTGTCTCTAAACACGTAAGTCCGCATAATTGGGTCATGACGTTTTTGGCTTTATTAAACTAGAATGGGTTTCCCCCACCTCCTCTATAAATATCAAATCCATGGAACCAATAAAAGTTACACTTTTTATGATCTAAACGCGCGATTCATGATTTCACTTCGATTTATTAAGTTTTTTGTCTCTCCAGTAAAATTCGCCTCTGCGGACTTACGTGTTTAGAGACTTACAGGGACGACATGATTTACTAAGTACCGATTTTTTTCCTCTTTAATGTTAGTAAATAGATCCCTCTATATCACGACATCCTCTCCTTTTGACTTCTCTTATATCGACATGTCGATCAAACTCGCTAAGCCGTGCAGGTCTTATTTTTGTGCACAAGAAATCTCCTCGTCCCTCCTCGCTCACTCAAACTAGAATTTAGAAGTAAGAGGCTAGCCGCGTGCCCTTTGTATGACACGCTGGGTGGTCAGGGAAGGAGAGGAGTGATTGGCACAATAGACCTACAAAACCACATGTGACCCGGTGGCTCCGCTGGAGGGGAAACAAAGAGGCCTGTGTCTACTAGTTTGGACTACCGTACTGTCAGCGGAGGGGAAGGATCGTGTGTGTTTGTGTAGATCTATATATGACGCGTTTACGCATCCACCCACGCGCTGTCTAGATTTTGTCTGACTTCTGCGGTGAACTGGTTTCGTGTTTCGTACGACCGTTAGGAATCACTTACACTTGTATCAGTAGTAATCCCTGCCGTCTGCATTCTCGCAAGATCTACCGACGGTCCTTTTAAGGGCAAAAAATCATAACAAAAAGTTTTTAAAAAAACAAAATGTCGGGTGCTGATTTTATCGATTTTTTTTCTGATCAAGGGCAATAACTATCAATATTTCGATAGTGGCATGGTTGCTTCCCCTTACGTCAAAATACAGCACTATCACTTGCTATTATTGTAGTAACCCACCTCTGCAAACGAAAGAACATCATCTTAAAGAGGTTTCTCTTATATATATCGACTTTCTCTTATATCGACACAAATTGTCTGGACCTTACATGTCGATATATCAGGTGTGCACTGTATTCTTTAAAAGACCTATCCTATAAAAAAGCACAGACACGCGCAAAATGTTTTCATTACATGATTTATTAACACAGATTACAAACACAGGGAAAAAAATACAGAATACAATTTAGCCGCTGGAATACATTATATACATATGTATATATATATACTTAAACTTCATTAGTCTAACCTATGATTCCAGTCGGGAAGCCAAAAGGATATCGCTTTGCGATGTAGCTGGTTTCATTTACTTCAATTTGGAAAAGTCTGAAATTGGCACCGTCCCCGCCCGTGAAGTCCAGGAGACCGTTGTGGAACTTTTGGGCTCTCGCTGACAAAAAGTAGATGGTGTTCGGTGGGCTGACCTCGTTCCCGAAGCCGATGCCGTCAATCCACTGCAAGGCTTCGGAGTCCAGGGCCAAGAGTGTTTCAGTCTGCAGCGTTACCTGTCCCTCTATTCCTCCCTGGGCCTGTATGTCCCTCTCCAACTCCCATCTGCAAGTAACATTTAGTAACAACAGCAAGCATAATAACAAAATACGTGTATGTATTTTTTTCTCAGTAATTTATTTTAAATTCCCCCCCCCCCCCCCCCACATTGTAGTTGTATATTTGTTTGATAATGCCCATGTTAAGTCCATCATGTACCCATTGTGAATGCGTGGAGGCGAAGCATATACATGTATTATTTATTATGCCCTAATAGTTATTGGTATTCGGCGTTTTAAATAAGATACCGGTCCGTTCATGATATTGCCAAAGAAATCTGTGGCCATATACATGTACGTGTAAATGATCGATTTTGTTTGTTTGTTTTGTTGTTTTTTGTTTTGGTCTAAAGATGGTTCTTTTGTATTGTCCTCGCAGGAGTCGTAGGATGACGTGACGGCTTTAGATATAAGGTCATTGATCTTCTGATTTGGTATATATATGAGTTAAATGACAACATTCATGTCAGGATAGTCTTGGTATCTACAGTTTCCTAATAACACATAAACATTCTGTTAATATTAGTGTTAAAGTTTTGGTGTACTCATGTAGAAAGATCACTTTTTCGTTATTATTAATAATTATGGTAACAAAGAATTATTGAGGGAGTTACCCTAGCGAAAACTGAAAGCTCATTATTTTTCTCTTTCTGGTGGTCTTTGTATTACAATTGTATTACAATGGGCAAAATGTTAATGTTTTAAGGCTTAAACACAATGTGGCAAATATGAACAGAACTGGGCAAGTAGTTGTCTGCATATATTTTGCACTGACCTGTAGAGAGCATTGTCTGAGAGAATGCCGTAGTACAGGCTCTTATGACCGGCGGCCAGGGCATCACTGTTGGACTTTTTATTTCCCACCAAGCGGACATTGACGGAGAAATCTGCGTCACTCTGCCGCAGAACCCAGGTAGGGATCTGATAGAGCTTCTTGGAGCCCAGGGCTGTGTAGTAAACGTAATTGAAGGAGGGTGACATGGCTATGCCATTGATTCCAATATTAAAGGTATAGGTTGCGCTGTTGATGGTGATGTTTCTGAAAAAAAACGTAGTCAACCTTATGATCATGTAAATTTATGGCTATCTTTAGCATTCATTTGCTGTCGTCATAATCTTTCAAGAAAGTTGATTGGCATCAAGGACTGCATGACAACAATTTACTTGGAAGTTCAATTTTGTGTTGCTGATACAAATGATACCAATGTCATATTTCGTATTGTCATTTCTGTTGATTTTGTTCTTAGTCCTGCTATTAATTTTATTTATAAATTTTTATTATTATTTACGATATCTCATGATCTCTGATGATTTGGTAGTAGCAATCATATATCTCTATGTATGCTGTTTTAGTTATCTAGAATTTCTCTTTGAAACTTGGTTTGAAGAACCATATCTCTGCTTCAGTATTACGTACACATACCTATCATCATCAGGGTTCATAGATGGATGTTTGAAGCTCCATGAACTGTTGGTGGTGAAGTCGAAGACAATGATTTGATTTTCTGAAAAATAACATTATGCAGAATCTCTTTACAATACATCCTTTTTCATTTTGTTATTTTTGTTTGTTTATTTTTTCGAAGTTTGTTTTGGGCAATCATTTATCCTCCAATATGGAGTACTCAGGAAATATTTTTTTCCTCCAGTATGACAGCTGCCGAGCCCAGGTGCATACTTAAAGTGAGGACAGAAAAACCTTGCTTGCTTTGCCTTTCCGGAAAGCTATATAACTTCTTGCTTGCTTGCTTGTTTACTTGCCTTGTCCCTTAGTGCACGGTTGTGGGGACGCCGCCGGAGACATTTCCACACCAGCTTTCTCTATTATTTGTCTCTATTGTATGTGCAGGCCTATATCTCTGTAAATTTTAATGTTTTACTCGTCTATTCTTCCTTGTTGTCTGCCCACCTCTTCCATTGTCTGCCTCTCTGCCCTTCCGTCGATTATCTTAACCAGTGCTTCTGATCTTGTGGTGTGGCCAATTTAGCTTGCACCTTTTTTTGCAGTAGTTACTTATAAGGTCTTCAGAGTTTCCACTGTCTTCTCTAATTTTCAATTTTAAATGTTCGTTCGTGTCGTCATGTCATATATAGGAAATGTCCAGGATCTTACAATAGTACGTCTGTGTAATTTCTGGTGACTGGATTTTTCTTTGTTGTCCCATCCTGGGCGTCCATGACTAGCAGCTGTAAAGTAAAGGAAGATGGAGAGGGCAAAGGCGTGAGATCATAAGCGAATACCTGCAAAGGGCGAGGCTTCGGATAGGAACAAGAAAAACTGTAGAGGCCCACGAAGAGGGAAACAAAAACATAGACCGAAAGTAAGAATGATAAAGATCATATAGCGGAACTGTGGGAGAAGAGTAGGGGACGTAGAAAAAGTAGTGCAGGAAGCAACAAGGGGGAGGAATTCATAGCCTGCATTCAGGAAACAAACTTAAAACCAGGCAAAAATATTTGGATAAAGGACACAAACATCGTCCAAAATGACAGATTAGGTAGCAGGGGAAGAGGATTAATAGCAGCAGTTCATAAAAAACAGACAATTAAAGAACCACGGGGAAATCAAAACGGAAAATGTAGAAGGACAGTGGATAGACATCGAGAAATTCAGAATCATAAATTTATATATACCTAAAGGCCGACCAAAGGAGTAAGACATTACTGAAATTAATAAGACAATGACCAAAAAAAAAAAAACAATCCTACTGGGAGATTTAAACTGTCAGAACCCACTATGGGGAGGTAACACCAAGGATAAGGAGGAAAAATAATAGAAGAATTCATCATAGAAAAAGACCTAATACTGTTAACACGGGAACAATCACAAGATTAGGAAACAGGACAGAAAGAGATATCGCAATTGACCTGACATACATTAACAACCCAGGAAATAGGAAGGGCAGAATGGTATACATTTAAAGATACAACATGGAACCGCCTGCCAATGATAACTAAACTATTAACCAACTATAGGAGTACAATAACAGTAGGCGAAAAAAGAATAACTAAGAACACATACAAGAAGACAAACTGGGCAAAGTATAGAGAAATAATAGCACAAGAAGGAGAACTAAAACAATGGGAACAGCTCAACATAGAAGAATTAAAACAAGATAATAACAGAAACAATGATAAAAGCAGCGGACAAGAGCACATCAGGAAGAGATAGGGAACATACAGGAACAAAGGAAATAAAATAAACAAGAGCAGTACCGTGGTGGAATTAAAAGATACAATCACGCGGTAAGCATGAGGATACAACGTTACAAAGAATATAGAAAAAAAAAACACTGAGGAAAACAGGGAAAAGTTTGAAAAGATCAGGAACAAACAAAATCATCCAAGCGGAGAAACAAAAACATTTTTAAAGAAGTATGTATCACAGTAAACCCCACACGTCAACTATAGAAATTTGGAAAAAACTAAAAAAAACTTTCTAGGAAGTAGAACGGGGGATAGATCATTCAATGTCATAAAGAAACCAGAAACAGCGCAACAGAATAAGTAAGAAGCGGAAATTTTGGCCAAAACTTTTTATAGAACCAGCTCCAACGCAGTCTTAGCCTTAACAGAAGTGGAAAGTCAGGAAAGAAGAGAGGAGCTGATTGAAAAACTGAATGAAGAACTAGTTAGGGAACCTAAGAAGTAAGACAGGTAACGAACATCTAAACAAGGAAATAACAGCGATAAATAAGGATAGCAGTAGAAGGGAAGAAAAATACAGCACCGGAAACAGACAAGATAGTGTATAAAATGATAAAAGAAGCACCCCCAAAATCTAATGAAACAAATAAGTAAGCTGTTTAATATGATACTAAAGCAAGGAAACCACCCCGAGAAATGGAAAACAGCAACCATAATACCGCTACGAAAACCAGGAAAAGATCCTCAAGATGTTAACTCATACAGGCCCACGTCGTTAACATCACATTTCGGAAAAACGGTAATAAGAAGCTGTAAAAAGGAACTAAAGAAAATGATGAAGGAAGACCTAAATAGTATGAAAATAAGACAAAGACCCCACCATGGGAACTGCAGCCGATAAAAACAGATGTCAGCATAGCATTAAATATAAGTAAGAAAGAAACAGCAGCAATAAAAACGGCTGCATTTGAGAAAATTGAAGAAAGAAAGAACCTGTCGATTTTATGTGTTACATATGGTTCAAAAACAAAGGAAGTAAAAATAGGAATAGGGGTGTATTTCCCAGAATCAAAAATAGCGATAGAAAAAAGACTAAATGTTAAAGCATCAAGCAGAAATAACAGTAATCAAAACAGCCATAGAGAATTTTAGACAAACAAAACATAAAACCCTAACGATATTAACAGACTCTATGGCCAGTATCAAAGGACTAGACAGCAGGAAGAAAACAGATTGGGAAGATATAAAAGAAGAAATACTAAAAGCTAATATAGAATTAAGGAAACAAGACAGAACAGTAACAGTAGTATGGATACCAGCACACGTAGGGAATAGACGGTAATGAGATCATGGATAGGCTGGCCAAAAACGGTACCCCAAAGGACAACATAGACATAAACGCGGGCCTCAGCGAAGGAGAAGTAAAAATTAGGGTAAGAGAAAAGATTTAAAAAGATTGGCAAGATCAAGCCTACTCTTTCACCGATTTTGAACTGCCAAGGGTCCTTTTACGTGCGTAAGGCACACACGGAACCTCCAAATATATTCACCCTTATCCGAGAAGGCTAGACGTCGGGCTTCCCTACCCAGAGCAAGGGGACCGTTGAGTCACTGAGAAAATGCAGATTTTGATCTTCGTGTCCTTCCATCCCCCGATGCAGCACTCGCGCGTTGATCCATCCCGGCCTCACCGCCGTGAGTTGTTTTCTCCATGAGCAAACGCCAAACCACAGAGGCACTGCGCCCCCCTCCCCCACCCCATCCAGACTATAAGCAGAAACTACAAAAACTTAAGTATCAAGTATTCAACCTGCACTTCTCTCCAAGCACTATATAGAATATCTCACACAGTAATTTTATCGGTAGGGCCCACATGTACTAGATCTAGGTCTATTAATAAAGATAGGGATCAATATAAATTGCTATCTTTTTTATTAAGCATCAAATCGAGACGTGCATGCGTAACCCGCCCTAATTTGGACACGCTGATTCCAAATTTGTAATTATTTTTTTTGATTTGAGCTATGATTTACATAATAAATTCACTGCATTTACTCTCCGCCTGAAGCCAACTTTAAAGGAAACCGACAGCATCGGGTCATGCTCAGCGTTGGCCTGCAGAACTGTGCAAAAAATATCAGGCGTCGCCCGATTTGCTCAGTTCGGGATTTTGCGACAATAAAGTTGACCTAATTCCCCCCGCCACACACACGCACAGTACGAACTGTGCAAACCCAAACTGCACAGTTAGAACGGTGCAAAAACTGAGCGTGTGTGGCCGTTCAGTTAATTTGACCCTGTATTTCCTTCAGATGCATCGACACTGGTTCCGGACTCAATTCAACTGAACATTCGAACCCTCCACACGTTCAGTTTGTCACGCTGTGGGATTCAGTTTTCCCCGTGGAGACAAATGGCGTTGCGAGATATCTAGTCTACCCCTGCATATTGTGCAGCGAAGAATGGGCGAGCAAAAAAACTGACAAGAATAAAGCCTGGATGTATTAATCTTTTGGAGGAACTGTGATTGTACTCTGAAGATTTTCAGAATTATCTAAGAGTGGTTTAAATGGCCTGTCTTTATTTGTTGAGCATTGTATAATGTAAGACTTCCTTTACGTATTATTTTTTTTAGGTTGTAAAGGCTCTTGCAAACGACTGCCTCAGAAATGGGCTCGTCCATGGTATTTTCTTGCATGTTTGAAAACATTCTATTTTACTCTATTTAGTGTATATGATATGTAAATTTATTTCTCTAAATAAATGAAAACCTCGTAATAAGCTGGGCTAGAATCAAATCGAACTGTTTTTTAGCCTTCTTCTCTATAACTATATGCCGACCACGAATTCTGTTTCTACCATATGTATATGACGCTCTGAACTCCTTTCTCACAAACCCTACAGGGTACGGGATTTTACTACCTCTGCGAATCTGGGCTATATGATTTCTACAATATTTTTTCCGACAGTTTTTACCACACTTTTCCAACTCATCACTTTTCAACCAAACACATTTATTATATTTCCGCATGTTGATAATATCTATACTTAAAGTATACATTTTGCAAAATATATCTCTAATACGTGAGGGGCCCCCCAGTATCAATGTAACAAGTGCGGTTAAGAGGGCCACATTGTCGATTTAATCACTCATACAAAAAAGTGGTCCATATTGAGATAATGACTACAGTGATGACAAAAGCGATAAGTCCACATGAGAGACTTACAACTACTCTACGTTTCTTGGCTATAAACATATTCAACTGTGCTAGGTGCAATAATCGTGCTAAATTCCAACACTCTAGAAAAATATCAAACACAGCAATCTTATCGGTAGGGCCTACATGTACTAGATCTAGGATAGGGATCAATATAAATTGCTATCTTTTTTACAAAGCATCAAATCGAGACGTGCACGCTTAGCCCGCCCTAATTTGGACACGCTGATTTCAAATTTGTAATTATTTTTTTTTTATTTGAGCTATGATTTACATAATAAATTCACTGCATTTAGCTTCGCCTGAAGCTAACTTCAAAGGAAGCCGACAGCATCCGATCGTGCTCAGGTTTGACCTGCAGAACTGTGCAAAAAATATCAGGCGTCGCCTGATTTGCTCAGTTCGGGATTTTGCGACTATAAAGTTGACCTAATTTCCCCCTACATGCACCGTACGAACTGCGCAAACCCAAACTGCACAGTTGGAATGGAGCAAAAACTGAGCGTGTATGGCCGGCGTTATCGCTCGAGAGATGGGGACACAGACGAAATAAAGTAAGCCTTTCGTTTTTCTTTGCCGACCGAGAGACGCGAGGTGGTTGATAGAACCTTACACCCCAGTATGTACATAATGTAAATATAATAAACGTTGTCCAAATAAATATTGTTAATTGAATGTCGTGAAATAAGTATACCAGGGAAATAAGAAATAAAGGCCGAAGTGCTCATAGCTGTGTAGATGGAGTAGGGAAAAGTAGAGTAGGAAATAGGGACGATTGCGACCTGTACTTACCTAAAAAGAATAATAAGGGAACCACGAGTGATCAAAGCAACGCAGTGACACCCTCAGACCATCGTGGGAGGACTTTTTAACACGATCCACGAACACGGATTGGAATAGCAGCAGGAATAAAAACGTGGACCAACGAAAGTCAAAACAATATGACAAATAGAAATAGTAATAGAGGCCATATTAACGTAGAACAGAAAATAAATATTAACAACAATAAACACACATCTTCAATAAAAATAATAGAATAGGGAGTAACTGGATAGGTAGTTTTTTGTTTGTTTGTTGTTGTTGTTGTTTTTTTTGTTTTGTTTTGTTTGTTTGTTTATTTGTTTGTTTGCTTGTTTTTTTTTTTCAAAAGTAAAGACAGGATTTTTTTTTAAAACAACAAAGAACTGTCGAGATAACCCCCACCAGGAGGCTGAAGACATATATAGAACGTAACGTAACTGCAAGGGCGTGCATAAGTCTAATTTGTACTTTAACGTGATATGTTGATCACACCATGGTCCTGAGCCTTGCGAGTGGTTTCTATCATTGAACCTTCGTCATTGATGAGTCAAGATATTTAAACTGGCTGACTGGTTTAGTTTTTGTCTATGCATCTTTATGTATGTGCTTGTAGTATAATTGTTGTTGTCATTAATTTCGTCTTTTCGGCGTTTATCTCCATTCCAAATTGCATTGAAGCTTCATCAATGTGTGTGCGAGGCTGGCGAGTTCTTCTTCTTCTTCACCAGCCAGGTCGTCGATGTCGTCAGCAAATGTAAATATGTGATTCCTCCTCTTCTAATGTCAATGGTGCTCTCATGATCTTCTGATTGTAAGTTTTCACTGGCGTGTCTCTGAAAATAACGTCTGACAGTTGTCAGACCTGACCACAACCGAAGTCCCCCCTGGTGATTGGCCCTCACTGATCATGTCCACTTGGCCACGGTCATGTACCACGGTCAATGAAATGACTCAAGCAACAGAGTACTGAATCAGAAACGCTGTAACTTAAAAGTTACTTATTGGTTACACCATACGAGTGAAAACATAGTGGGCCGAATATACACAGTATGAGGAGTGACAGTCATAAGAGGATTTGTACAAAAAAAAAAAAGTACATATAATAAGGAAAATGTATCAGCACATTTGGAATTTTCGTACAATACAAGTCCTTTCGTGACCTCAGTCACTTGCTTTCTTGATCAAATGGATCACAGAAAAACAAAATTCGAGGAAAACCTAGATAAAGAGCTAAAGCCCGTTCAACCTAAACCGTGTTTTGTCACCATCTATATGGCCATGTTACCACTGCCGTCTGCGTTTGTAATACGCTCTTCATAGCTAACATTACTGAAAAGCGTTAACTTCGGGTCAAAAGACGACTGCAGTACGATCGCAGTGAGGTCGAAATTTTGAAAAAAAAAAATAATAATCTGGAGTCTCTTTGTAACAGATGCTAGTGAGTCTTAACTTGTGCCGATTACTTCTCACCTTATGTACTTCTGGCTTTGTTCTCAGAAGTAAAAAAAAAATCCAAAGCAAAAAACGGACCTATTATGTTTCATTCAGCAGGGGCATGGGACGGTTCCAAGTTAGAGCATGACAATTGTTTAGCAAATATGACCGAGTTGGAAACTTAAGTACTCGATCCTCCTCGGAAAAAAGGCTCACCAATATTCCGGGAAATTCACTGAACCATGACCTTGGCCTTGCCTCGGCCGCAAGTTTGCCTCACTTCTTGACTTGACCCTGTTATGGTGGGTACGAGATTTATGATGAAAACTCTTCGCTGTGAGTGAAGACTTAATAATTTTAGAGCTTATTGAACCTACATGCCCTCCAAATAATCTGTGAGTGGTGTTAATGATTTAATTATGAAGGAATACGCCTGATCTATTTCCAGCCGGAAATCCTGTCGGATTTTTCTGAACTCTTGTATTTTGCTATTGGATATAGATCTATTAATAATGACTTAAAATCATTTTATAGCTGCGAGTTAATGTGTCTGTTTTTTTTGTTGTTGTTGTTTTGTTTTAAAGGAGAATGACAAGAATAGGGTCAAAACTTACCAAATGAGTCGGAAATGTAGGCGTACTTGACCTCAGTAGGATTACTGACATCAACATAGTCCAGGACCAGATCGTTCATGAAGCTCTTGGTCCTAGGGACCACGTTATCGGGAAACTCATGCATTCTGACAAG
>JBCEWB010510064.1:0-2500 GCA_039654565.1 Peronia peronii | reverse complement strand
GTTGCCTAATTTGTTGGTGTCCCAGTCAGGAAAAGGACGCAAGACGCCATGCGTGGAATTGCCGCCTTTTAGGAGAATAGTGTTCAAGCCAGAAGGGACACCGCCGCTGTAGCGTAGCCTGGGCACCGTTATGAAAATCTCGCCATTCTGACTGACTTGTATGCCTGATGGCTGGCAAGCCTCAGGTTTGTAATCTCCACTTTTGATGTAGGCATCTTTAAATGCATCGCTCGGCCACTCCCAGTCCAGGGTCACAGATTCAAAGATTACTTTGCTAGATGTCGGCACCAACAAACATGTCGAAATAACAAATACTAGGAAGAAAAGATGAGACATTCTGTTGTTGCTCTTGAGCTCAAGCCAAGCTGCAAAATATCAAATTTAATCCCCATTATATTTAAATTTAGAACAGCAGAAGATGCAAATACAAACATAGCGCATGTATGAACCACTATGACTGATCTCGATTTCATTTGTTCATCGTTGCATTTTATATTCACAGTGCGTCGGAATTCGAGAGGAGGGGCCTTCAAGAAATCTGGAGTTACCTGAATGGGAGACACAATGCACTGAGGAAAGCAGAGCAGGAAAGAATAAGGAAGCGAAAGGCATGCCTGAACCGCAAAAGATTCCTTAGTAATCCCTTCCAATACGCAAGAAATCTCTTCGAAAATCCACGATCCGGCGAGCTCAGCGCCAGTCAGGACGAATTAGAAGAGCACTTGCGAAAGACATATTCAGACCCACATAGGAAAGAGGCCTGGACACAATTAGTGGACTGATATGGCCCCCCCAGCCGGGCAGAGAATTCAAGGAAAAGAGCCACCTCCTCTGTGCGAGGTTGGAAAGATAGTCAGTAAGGCCCGAAGCAGATCTGCCCCTGGTCCAAACGGCATACCCCATCTGGTGTACAAGAAATGTCCTAAGGTGCTCAAGATATTGCACAGGGACCTGATCACACACTGGACAAAAGGAAAGATCAATGATCAGTGGAATAAAGCTGAAGGTGTCTATATATCAAAGGAGAAGAGCTCAGAGGAGATAGGTCAATTCCTAATGGAGAATGGCTGCATAGACACCTCAGTCCACAAATGAGGAGTCCCCGGAGTCCCAAGGTGCCTGGAACATGCGAGCATGATCTGGGAGGCTATCCAGAGAGCGAAGGAAGCAGGAACTGCATGTCATATGGTTAGACTTTGCTAATGCATACGGATGTTCCTCACTCGCTCCTATGACTGGCATTGAACATGTATCATGTCCCAGAACACAACAAGACTTCTGAAAGAGTACTTTGAGTCCTTCAGGATGAAGTTTGCGACAAGAAATTACACCACCAACTGGATTCAGTTAGAGACAGGAATTGCCATGGGCTGTACAATCTCCCCGATTCTCTTCGTATTGGCCATGCAAGTACTGCTGAAGGCCAGTGAGCAATTTTCCAAGGGACCAGATTTGGGAGAGGGCTGCCTAATGGCATCACTAAAGGCATTCATGGATAACACAACAATCCTAGTCTCATCCCAAGAAGAGGCAAGACAGATGCTCCAGAGACTGGATGATTTGACCTCCTGGTGCAGAATGGCATTCAAACCCAAGAAATCCAGAAGCCTCTCTCTCAGAAACGGGAAGACGGATGACACAGTGCAATTCCTGGTAGGTGACCAAGTAATACCAACATCACAGAGTTACTTGTGAAAAGTCTCGGTCGGCGGTATGACTATTCTCTAAAGGACACAACGCAGAGGAGTGCGGACTCCGCTGACAGTTGACCTGGAGAATATCGACAAGAGTGGACTTCCAGGACGTTTCAAAGTGTGGATCCTCCAATTCATGTTGATCCCAAAACTATTGTGGCCACTCTTAGCCTACAAACTCCCCGTCTCAACAGCAGAGGGATTAGAGGCAAAGGCAAATCGCTACACAAGAAAGTGGCAAGGGCTCCCACCATGCTTAACTGACGTCGCACTAACCTGTAAGCAAACGAAGTTAGTGCTACCACTCAAATCCCTGAGTGAAGAACACAAAATAGGGGAAACCCGCCTTCACCTGATGTTCAAGGGCTCACAGGATGAAGCTGTGAGGAATATAGAACCTGAACTGAAAATGGGCCGAAAGTGGAACGTGAAAGAAGCCGTCGATGCAGCAGAACAGTCCCTACAGACAAAGGAGATCATTGGATTCATTCAGTCTGATAGGAAAGGATTGGGATCGGGTGGACAAACGGTCTCGCTGTGGTCCACAGCGACGCCTAAGGAAAAACGAGACATGGTTCTCCAAGAAATCAGGCACGAGGAAGATGAATAAAGAGTCCAAAAAGCTGTGCAGCACCGGCTACAGGGGCAATGAACAAACTGGGAAGGTGTCCTCCAAAGAGCAATGACATGGAAGGACATCTGGCACATGACACCCATGACACTGGCTTTCAGTGTTCGTGCCGCATTTGATGTGCTTCCCGCAAAAACAAACCTCACCAGGTGGAAGAAGGAGACTAGCGACGAAT
>JBCEWB010509953.1:0-19088 GCA_039654565.1 Peronia peronii | reverse complement strand
ACATACATACATACATACATACATACATACATACATACATACATACATACATACATACATACATACATATATATACATATACGCATGCATATATCAATACATACAAACATATAAATAGAACGAAATACTGTCATATATAATCTACATATACACATATACACACAGACACACACAGACACACACTTATAATATATATATTATTTAGATATATTAGTCTCTGTGTGTGTATGTGTGTGTGTCTGTCTGTGTCTCCATTTGTCTCTCTATATGCTTGCCAATCTATTTCCTGTCTGTCTATCCCATAGACATAACACTATAACTTGACCCTTCGCGGCCTCTTTTTCGCTATTGGCGGCTACGGCCCAGATTGAGCGATCCTCGCGCGGCTGAACCATGGGAGCCGATCGGGCTATGGAAAGAAGCGTATACAGAAAAAAAAAACGCACACACACAACACACACACACACGCACACGCGCATACATACACACACACACACACACATACACACACACACACACACACACACACACACACACACACTAAAAGCACGAGGTGAGTAAGAAATTTAGAGCTAAGACCGTTCGCTATGAGTGACAGACTTAAAACATTTAGAGCCTATTCAACCTAGATGTTTTTGATTAAATTACGGGAAAATAGATAAATAAATAAATGGTAACACTAACAGTCGATACGAAAAGGAGATTACAGGAAAGCCTTCTGAAATTCACCACACAATAGGCCTGATGGCAATGAGTCAGTCGAAAGAAAAAAGACAAGGAAGTAAGAAATGAAAACATGGATGAGTTAAACAAAAGAGGTAAAGAAGAAAAAATAGAAAGTCAGCTTATTTGATTTGTAAAAAAAATAAAAAAATAAAAAACAAATAAAAACAAAAACAAAAATGCAAACTAAAGAAAAGCAATTCAAGAAAAAGGTGACGAGGATAGACAGAAAAAAAAGTTTGTTTAAAGAGCTAAAGCAGATGCATATTCTTCAGGTTTATATGTTACAAAGGAACTTCGACCTCGAAACTGTCACAGACTGAACCATGGTGCTAGTGGACTGAACATAAAATGAAAGCAAATAAACTAAATCTTCAAGCAACAATATTATGTGCTATTATGACGACCTAAAGTCCTTCGCTATCTCCTTGCATTTTTATAGTGTCCAAAGTTATAGTATGAGTATGAGTGTAAATGTATGTATTTACATCTACCACATCTAACACCTAAAGCAAATGGGATTTTGTTTGCTAATAAATAGGCCCACCTTGTTCTCCTCCTTTGTATTTACAGGAGCACGCATTTGTTTTCTACTCATACATTTACAACTCAGATGAGTTGACTTTCTTGTATTTCTTCTTTATCTCTTTTGTTTTGAACCATCCGCTTTCGACTGACTCTCTGATTGTCATCAGGCCTAATAATGTGGTAAATTTCAGAAATCCTTCCTTTAGTTTCCTTTTCGTATCAACTTCTTAGTATAACCATTTATATATTTTCCCTTAATTTAATTAAAAAGCACCACTTTTATTATTCAAAGGGCATCTAGGTTGAACAGGCTCTAAATGTTTTAAGTCTGCCACTCAAAGCGAAAGGTTTTAGCCATAAATTTCCTCCTCACCCCGTGTTTTTAGTGGTTTGGCTATATATATGCGTTTACTTCCATAGTGCAGTTGGGTCCCTGCCTCTGAGCGCCGACGCTCTGGTCAATTTGGACGGGAAGTACTGCCTTCACACGGGTCTTCTATACTAGTATTTCTATGATCTACCCTAAATCAGAACTTGTTTACGCGTTTCTCTCACCTGTAAAGTTGCTTTACTCATTCAACCGTCAGGGAAGTGACACCCTTGTCTTCAAACTTCGCTTCTGTCTCCTGGCCTCTCTATACGCACCCTCTCACTGTCTCATACTTCGAGTGCTGACCTCATTTATTCTGGAGCCCTATCCGATTTTACAATCAATCGTTTCTTGTTGTGAAATAAGAGCGATAGATCGTGTATTAAATGGCACGCCATAGAACTGGTCTGCTGTTACAAATAATGACAACAAGAACATAAACACAAAGAAAACAAACACAAAAACTACAAAACAAATCTAAACACCAATATTCAAGATGTTTTAAACGAACTATTGTTTGTTTGTTTGTTTGTGTTGGGGTTTAACGGCATATCAGCACGACCACGGCTATAGTCTGCCAAACACGGTAGGTACAATCATACAGTAAAATTCAGGTCAAGGTGTAAATAGATAAAATGTGGCCCTGAACGGGGAAAGGGTTTATGAGTTATAAAGGGATATCAAAATGTGTATATAAATTTCGGATAGTCAAATATTGTATAGCAAAATAAAAAGATAGATGTAAGCGGCGTCCCGTGGGGACCGTTGCATGCTTAATAATGTATCTGTGACGAAGCGATGTTAAAGTTTGTCATACAGGCCAACCTGGCGTAAAAAGCTCAGGACGGCCTGCGGCTTCGTTTCGTTAAATATATCCTTCAGAGAGCGACTTGAGAAGTGTTTTTCTCGAGCGTCTCTGAAGTCGGCACAGTCGATTAATAT
Organism: Peronia peronii; assembly: GCA_039654565.1. Classification (NCBI taxonomy): domain Eukaryota; kingdom Metazoa; phylum Mollusca; class Gastropoda; order Systellommatophora; family Onchidiidae; genus Peronia; species Peronia peronii. Next base: position 16,525 of record JBCEWB010509953.1, on the reverse strand, counting down.
GTATGCAACTGTCAGTTGACAGTGACAGGCTACACACTGTGGGAGCATTTCTCTTCTGTGAAGAAAAGAGTGAGTGAGGTGAGAAAACTAACTAACTAACGAACGAACGAATGAACGAATGAACGAACGAACGAACGAACGAACGAACGAACGAACGAACGAACGAACAACAACAACAACAACAACAACGACGACGACGACGACGACGACGACAACAACAACAACAACAATGACGACAACAACAACAACAACAACAATAACAACATATCAATCTCCACGTTTATCAGTCCTTGCTCAGAAGTCCTGCTGGTCTCTTGCGGCGCGCAGCTTCTCTCAATCGTTCAAATGTTTCATTATAACGAGCAGCATCAGTGCATTGTCCATGAGGCAAACGTCTAAGAGAAGGACGCCTTTAGCATTCTGGAAGCCGTAAGATTTCTCGCCGAATGCTGCACTGTTAACTTTTTTTTTGTGGGTGGGAGATGATGGATGCTTCCAGGTCATGAAATCCAATTTTGTGTCTGGCGTTGCGTGATGCACCTACGTCTCATCACCAGTTACCAAATGTTCGAAAAATCTTTCACGATTTTCTTGGAAGTTCCTACTAGCTCCCATTTCAGCTAAAGGATTCTCATCACCACCACCACATCGTCTGTACCGATCCAGAAGGTTCTGAAACATTGACTCGTTGCAGCTTATTATCCTCTGTCAGCTATTTTGGAACCCACTTAGCCAAAATCTTTGGATAACCAAAGTCTGCATAGAACAATGCTCCTTGAAATTCAAGAACTGAAGCAATCTCGAACTTTCAGTCGCATATCTTGTCGAATGAGCTCATCAACGTGAGCAACATTTTGTGAGTGTCTTGAAGATTTTAGGCATCCAGAGCGAGATTCGTCTTCCAGGCAGTACGGCCTGCCTTGAACAAAGTACACCAATGATATACTTGACTTTTGCTCATTGCATGGTAACAATTGCATTGTGGATCTCGGAAGGATTTTTTTCTTTTGCACGCAAAAATCGCACAACCCCCCTAATCTCACCTTTGATCGTTCTGCAATGGGGGCCGCCGTAATTAATTTGAAAAAAATGACAGAATGCGTTCAACACTGATGATGCTGTTATTTGGTCACAAGAAAGTGCTCAAAATTTCCTGTTGCACACCGTTTTCAGATTTTAAAAATATTGATTAGTCTGAAAGTTAAAGCTATTTTATTATTGCTTTCCAGACAGCCCTCGTAACTACCATTAAAGATGATAAATTCGTCATTGAAATGATCCTGAAGTCAGCTCTGTTGGGCAAAACAAAAACAAGTCAGAATTAAGAAACATGACATCCATAGCGGCATATTGCTTTAGCATAATATCCCATCCATGTGATGGAGGAAGAACGAAACAGTTATAACCCAAATGTCCAGATCAGTTTAAGTGGTTTTTGACAATAATCAACAAAGTCATATTATCTGAGTCAAAAGTGAGATTTAGGCGAACTAACAAAAATCCCGCTTTTTGGAGATGAACTTTAGGATTTTTTTTTCTTTATCCACAATGACTGCTCCACATACGAGTGGATGCCACAATGCTGCTAATCCAAACCCATCTAAAATGGCTTGGCTAACTTGTAATGACCGTGCTCTACTTTTTTTTTATTTAAACATATTTCAAAACAATGTGGTCAATTTTTATTTATTCCTTTTTCGATTGTATAAGATGCTCATAGATTTTGTAGCAGGTTCTTAACAGAAAAACATAATGTTCATAACATATTTTCTGTTCTACCTGTTGTAATAGAGTTATTGCTGACTTGGGTGTAGACCGGGTCATAGTGGTTTCAGGGGATTGACAGAGATAGGCACTGGGGAGCGGCGTAAATTACAGCATGTCTGTGCTTCGCACACAGAGTATGTTGCCACATAGAATATTCCCTATAATAAAACATGTGGTGGGAAGGCGCATAGTATTCGCCGTGGCAATAGCCGCTGAGTTTCATTATTGGGAAAGCGGAGTGGGACAGCTGAGGTGGTAGACAACAGAGAGAGTTCCATAGTGAGTAGCTTTGTAGAACTAAAGAGTAAGAAGGCAAAGAGAGAGAGAGAGAGAGAGAGAAAGAGAGAGAGAGTCTTGTCGCGCCCCGTGCGGAGAAGTGTATAAAGGGAGAGAGAATGAAACAATTGTTACCACTTTGAATGCATGGGACGAAATATTAAGTCATGACAATAATAATGAAGAGACATGTGGAACTATGATTACATCTGTTTCTTTTTTTAGGATCGTTCCCACTTTTTTGTCCTGATTCAATAGTTGGGTTTAGGTGTGATCTCTTTCTGAATGTGTTGGAATATCTTGACAGTGAAAGTACTTCTTTGGTATATTTAACAGATCTAAAATCTTTAAATCTTTCTCACGTTGACAAGATGCACAGAGGGTGAGTACTGTTTGAATGCATCTTGGTTTCTTTATGGCTTTATGCTCAAAAGGCCGCGCATCTAATAAAGTCACCACATGCGCATCATAGGCTATGCTAGTTCATCATAAACACTTTATTCCAAACACTATCAAGATATTTCGATGAAATTTAATATATATATAAAAAAAAAGAAACAGACAATGAAAAAAAAGCAACAACAAGTAAGTAATACACCCACACACAAACACACACACACTCACACACTTTCACATGCAAAATATGCAAATGGATTTCTTACTCTACTCTCATTAATCTAGCATGACGAAACTTAACTGGGGTAAATGCTGTTGTAATTACTTTATTTGTCCCTTGCTTTTTAAGTTTTCTCCATTAACAAACTATAACATGATTAAGTAAAGAAAACAAAATTTAGCAGCTATATCTTGCTGCAAATGATTTGCTGTTAATGTATGTATTATAGTGTCATGTATCACTTTCAGGGCCAGATTTCGAATGTACAAAAAGCCAAAACAAAAAAGAAAAATTCCACCGAAACAGGCTGATAAAACAACAACAAGAACAACAACAACATCAAAACGCTAACAATAACCTCAGACCATATATCTGAACTCTGAAGTGCACAGTCTCTTAACAATATTATGTACATATTTTGACCGCTACACACTACCTTTGAAAACATTATTTTTTTGTTATCATTGAAAGTCTCATAAATGGGTAATTTTTGCTGAAATTAATAATGGTTTTGTTTTAGCTCTGATGAATTTACACGGTAGGCACTACCGGCCATTTTCTCGTAAGTTTATTGAACAGTCGATATATCTCGTCAATGGTGACTTTTAATTTAGGATGCTCTGTTCAAATTTCATGTAATTTGTTGGATGGAGAATAATTTGACGGCTAACAACTTCCTCTTGTGAACGCACCAAATATTTTTTTTTTTTGCAATGGTCAAGTTTCTCTAGATCTTACATTTTTGAGCGAAGTGCTACGCAGGACAGGTGTCAGTCGTATCCATATTGATGACTCTAGAACAGTATTTCGTCAGCTCGGGATTTGACGCTGACATCCTATTCATCAATATGACGCAAGCCTCCTTCACGTGGCCTGTGAGATAAGGTCCGTGATAAATCGCTTTAGATATAGATGCTTTCCAGTCCGATTATTTTAAGGCCATCGATAGATCACTCAACATCAGACAGTGTTTTCTTGCCCTAACCCTAACCCTAACATTGAAGACACCGTCATTCATCAATCTATCCTTCGCCTTTCATCAGCGACAGATAGGCATTACGACGCCTATGGCATCCGCAATCTTATTTTAAAGCAAGTTTTAAGTGATTCTTCTCGATCAGCTCAATACTATTTTATTTACCCGTGAAACACTTGAACTTTTATTCACGTGTCTAGGATTCAAAAACATGCCCAGTGTGGCTCGGTCGTTAAGTTATAAGTTATAGTTAGACTTCAAACGCAAGGCTTAAGCTGGTATAGGATCTTTCGTAGGGGCTTTGATTTGGGAAGGCCAATCCTTTAATCCTGAGTATGAGATCCCTGTTTTTTGTTCTAGATTTAGATGCGTTCAGTTTTTCAGATCTGTTAGTATCATTGTGATTAAATGATTTTCTATTTCTACCAGTCACTTGAAACTATTGCTATTCGTACCACAAATACCTGTCCTGAACCCTTCATTATTCGTTTCTGCCTCCTACATCCATCCATCCCTCGTTTGCCATCTCTCGTTACCATTATTGATGCATATTTCAAGCTTTCTTGTCGTCATATTAATGTGAAGAAGACAGCTTTGCTTTCTATTTTTATACATTTTGTAAAGTTTATTTTTTAAAAACAGTAATCTTCTAAATGCCACACAGTTCAGCTCTTTAGCTTTTAGGCTTTGATGCTCGAGATAACCACCAGGAAGGAGGTTGAAAGACGAAATAAACCAAGTGATGCCGGACATACTTTGCAAATATATGCAGATATGCCGAGGTGGTTATTTTTGAATGCTCCTATCTTTCAAGAGGTCAAAATCAATATTTAAAAAAATAAATAAATAAATAAAAATGGTAAAGGAACACTTGACTATGGTGCAGACAAATGAAACATGCCCTGATGGTTATGCACCCTTATCTTGGAACAGAGGTCAAGATTATTACATTAAAAAAAAAAAAAAGAAAGAATGATAGAAACACACTCAAATGTCCGTACTGTAAAACCCCATTTTATTTCACAGTTGCAAAAATATTTGTACATGTGTAAAGTGGCATATGCTCAAGGATGTGATATAATATAATGCTATATAAAGCTCTCACACATGAAACGTTTCTCGGCATTACACCTTAGTATTACGTTTATCGAATCCCAAACTCATTTCACGGCACAAACTGTCAAAATAGGCGATACATGAAACACAATTATGCAAGACAGTATCATTCCGGCTGGAATTGCTAACTCTCAGTTTACTTTGTATTCCTAAAACAAAATAACTACCTTGTTAATCTCTTTATGAATGTCAGTATAATACTGATAGCAATATTTCACTTTTATCTATACCATAAATCTGCAACAAAACCATAAAGATTTACGGACTCGAAAACTGCTGAATATATCCACATGAAATCTGGCACGCAACATTGTTAAAAAAAAAAGCTTATTATGTTTGACGCTATCCTAAAAAGGCCATAATAATTGAATTGTAAACTCGCGATGTTTGACATGCATTGTAAGTTTCGATAGAATGACACATTCAAAGCACGAAACACATTCAGTTTAATCATCCAAATATCAACTTCCAGATGGTGTGCACGCTTGCCATAATATTAAATCGCAGGGGGGTATAGGTTTGACCTGTATTTAAAAAAATCTCTCGCGAAGGTCGTGGGTTTTCTTCTAGCACACTATTAAATAGAAAATCTTCTATCTTATTTTTATTTATTTATTTTACATTGTTTTGTCTTTCGTGTATTCGACCCATCCTTATCGAAGGTCTTAGCTCTGCTGAAATAACTGCGCTCAGCCACTCAGTCACACTGCACGATCAGTCATTCAATAAATGGGAGCAGTACGTTTCAACACAGCAATGATTTCATATAGAATCAAGAAGGAAATGGCTGACAGGTTGGCTTTGACCAACACATCTGAAATATTAATTTATCAAAGATGTGACTCTAAATAATAATAAAAAAAAGGTCCCTGCGTGTCCCGGACGTCTTAAGTTAGGTAGCCATGTTGTTCACCAAAACAGGGATTGGTATTACGCCCAGTGCATATTAAAACTTCTGATCTGCTCTGCCGGGTGATTCATTCACATCACTATGTGTCACCATTGACTGAATCACTTTTCATCTATCAACCAAGTGATTTCTCCCAACTCATTAACCCTAAAACTGTAAGAAGAAGGTTTTTAATTTTTTGCAGCCTAGGAAAGTAGGATTATATCGGCTTTAAGTGGCTACCTATTTTTTGGTGAGAATTTTCTATGGTATAAATTTGGATTTTGGAAATTGTGCCCGGTCAGAGGCAATCCGCCTACTCTTTGTCGATTTCTTAACTGTCAGAAGTTTTCTAACGTGCGTAACGTGATCATGGCTACCCGCTCTCAGGAGAAACTTCCCAACTTTATAAGTTGTTATAGCGATATAATGTTAAAACAACAATAACAACAACATCATCATCATCAACAACAAGAACAACAACTTTACGCCTAAGAGCAACACATGACGACTATTTTTTAGCTCCATTTTTGTATGTAATCTTGAAACTGATTTTTTTTTTTAAATGCAGAATTTAACGAGTACGCCTTTGATGAGATCGGCATCTTGGCAATGCAAGGGTTAAAGGAAAGACTAGTTTGATCTTAATTCGCCTTACCGATCAGTGCTCAGGACAAGCCACTAATGACATGCAAAGATAGCCAGGCCCGTTGCTTGATTTAAATACGACACTATATCGACAGCAACAGTCGCAAACGTGGTCCGAAGTTAGGCCAAGACATAGCTTTTTAAAACATCATTTGGAACCTTTTTTCACCACTAGAAGAGGACCCACAGCCTTCGTGCGAATTTTTTTTTCAAATGTAGGCCAAACCAAGACTGCCCTGAGACGTAACTGCGCACCTTGATGTTAGTACATGTTTTTTGGTTGATTAAACTGAATGTTACTCAAAGAAAATGTGTTTGGTGTTTTGAACGCGTCATTCTATCAAACGTACAATTCCGATCAAAGGTTTCGCGAGTTTAGTATTCAATTATTATCGCCTTTTTAAAACAACGTCAACCATAGTAAGTTTTTTTCAGCTGTATATAAATAAAAACACAGATTTTTATGCAACAATATTGTGTGCCATATTTCATATGGCTACATTCAGCAGTTTTAGAGTCCATCCGCCTTTTATGGGTTTTGTTGCAGATTTATAGTATACTAAAAGAGAGCCCACGGTCTCCGTGGGAGATTTTTAAAATATATAGCCCTGCGACTTAAAGTGTATAGCAAGCATGCGCACCTCGATGCTGATATTTTGGTTGATTAAACTAAATGTTATTCAAAGAAAACGTATTTTGAACGCGTCATCATACTATCGAACGTACAATTCGGATCAAGCATCCTCGCGAGTTTATAATTCAATTATTATCGCATTTGTAGAATAACGTCAGAGAAAATAAGCTGTTTTCGGGTTTATGAACATAGAAACACAGATCCATATGCAACAATGTTGTATGCCAAATTTCAGATGGATCCACTCACCAGTTTTCGAGTCCACAAGCCTATTGTGGATTTTCTTGCAATTTTATAGTATAGAAGAGAACCCGCGGCCTCCGTGGGAGATTATGTAATTATATGTCAGACCGACACTGCTCTACGACTTACAGTATATGGCAAACGTGCATATCTCGACATTGGTATTTTGGCTGATTAAACTGAATGCTACTCAAAGTAAACGTGTCTGTTTTGATCGCGTCATTTTATAGAAAGTACATGTACAATCGGATCAGATCTCGCGAGTGTACTATTCAATTATTATCGCCATTTTAGAATAACGTCAAACACAGTAAGCTTTTTTCGGCTTTATGTAAGGAGAAACACAGATCTTTATGCAACAATGTTGTGTGCCCAATTTCATATGGATATATTTTCGAGTCCATGAGCCTCTTATGGGTTTTGTTGCAGATTGATAGTACAGACTGGTACAAAAAACCCACTCTTCGAACAGGGGTTATTGAGCCAAGAATATTGTGCTGGATGACAACTTACAAATTTAGAAAAACAGCCACAAATATTGTCTAATATAAATCTGTAACAAAACCCACATATTACATATCGCGTTCTTTTTCTTTTAAACCGAAGTTTCCCAGTCAGCGACTGAACTGAGTCACTGAGCATGTGCTGCGGGCTGCAATTCATCACGCTACCCCTTTCCTCCTTCGTCCGATTCTATCAACGTACAATTCGGATCTAACACGCTCGTGAGTTTATTATTCAATTACTATCGCATTTTTAGAATAACGTCAAATAGTATAATAAGCTGTTTTTTTTTTTTTTTTTGCATTTATATAGGTAGAAAACAGATCTTCATGAAAAAATTTTGTGTGCCAAATTTCAGATGGATCCATTCAGTGGTTTTTGAGTCCATAAGCCTTTTATGGGTTTTGTGGCAGATTTATAGTATAGAGGGCTTTCCACAAATGAAACCGGAAGTCTGAGCGAGAGTTATGCGCCTTGAGCACTGGGACGTTCCGGTTACAAGTTTACTATGGAAGGCAACGATCGCCTAGTTACTTTGCGTTATAACTATAGACCTATCGAGTATTTAAGAGTGAAAGAGCGCAATTTTATAATGGAAAACTATGGACGAAAATATTTGTGAAATTGAAAAATCTCTAAATTATTGAAATAGCCGCTGAAATGTTCACAGAACGTGTAGATCTACCGCTCAACATCATACATCAAAATGATAGATCTATACTTTAATTCTTGAGTTCCAAGTGTACTTTTTTCTGTTTTTCATTCACTTCAATAAAACATCTTTTTTTGAAATTTATATTATATCTGCTGCTGATTTAGTTTTTTATGGAGCAACACTGGATTTTTAAATGCAGTTATAGATATGTATATAGATAGTATACATGTACTATCTATCTGTCTGTCTCCGTCTATCTATATATTAATATATATACATGTATATTTTTTTTAGAGAAAGAGACAGACAGACAGAAATAGATAGGTATATAGACAGACCGACAGAAATATAGATAGACAGACAGACAGACAGATAGACAGAGTGGATATACATAAACACAAACTCCGTTCTCTTTTTATATCTCTTTCAGTTAAATTCTGAAAGAGTAGTAATGTCTTTGTATGCACTGAAGGATAGATCTATTTTAAATGTTGGCAGAACTCAGCTGATGTGTATTTCACAGTCAGTTAGTAATAATATCCACTGGTGAATTGTCTGTATTTTCTGTGTACACAAATGATTCATTTCACCTTGAGTGTGACAAAAAGTGTTTATTTGAATGTAAATGTCAGTGTGGCACTATGGATTGTGAGAGAGATAAATCAATAACAGATGATGAGCTAAAGTTTTTTTTGTAATCATTATTTATTACTCAAAATCCTCAATTACTTTTTTTTTTCTTTGCAAGACCCTCCTTCCAAGTGGTACAACAATAGTGTACATGCATACTTTTTGTTTTTAGATCACTAGATTTTAAATTATATTCATCTCTGAATCTTGCTAAAGTAAATGATGACGACAACAGACGTTAAAAAAAACACTTCTTTAATAGTTTGATAAGAATTGTTTGATGCATTCTATATATCAGTGCAATATTTGGATGAGACGTTGGCGTACCATTACATCGTCCCAATTTTCACAAAATGACAAAAGAGCAATAATTTGAAAAAATTGGGACGACATGTATACTGACGTAAAGCAGGGAAAACAGTGATTATTTATATACACAATATGGAAATAACAGATTAGCATCAGGTTGTTAAAAAAAAAAGATGCATATTATATTGCAAGCTCGCAAATATTATCAGTTTACCATATAGCATTCCGAAACTGCAGAACAAATCGACATAATAATCAACAACTTGATATGAAAAACCGAAGCCAATTCAAAATATATAAGGCAACTCTTATTCAGCTGCATTAAACCTAAATAAAAAAAAAACACTCAAATTTTATTTGTTCAGGTGCAATGTTTTTTTTTATCATTTAAGTGGTCCAGGTAAATTTTGAATATAAAAACAATAACATTGTATGTTCTCTCACATGCAGCTATTCCAATGACTTTTAACATGAATATCATTTACCATAGGATTTAAATTACAAGACCATATGATTTAAAGAATAAATTAAAAGAAGAACATTCAATACAGGCATACATGAACAACTTAACCCACAATATTATTTATGCACAGAAATATTTCTAAAACGTTGTCCAAGAAAAGGGAACACTAGAATTAGACATCCAAATTAAGATTTCAGCATCTACATTTGAAACCCCTAGATTTCTACATACATAGGTACAAATTTTAATTATTCTCTTTTTACCACTGAATAAGATAGCCCCCTAAATTTTCACCTATCTAGATGCCAAGATTTTTAAAAAATTTATTCTTTAAAAGTTTAATTTTTATATAATATATTATATATATTACAAAAAGATCAGGGTTCCCAACCAGTGCATCACAACCCCCAAGCAGGTCGCAAACCATTGGCAGGAGGATTGCATAACCTTGGTCAGAAGTGGTTTGGGATAAAATTAATTTCAACTCATCAATTACATTTTTGATGCTTTCACATATTTTTGTGTCTTTGTTTCAGTGTTTCTTTCTCTCTCCATCAAAGAAAATAAAATGTAAATGAAGATACTGATACATGAGTCGTGTGGGTTTCAAGGGAATCGCAAGTGCAAAAACGCTGGAAACCACTGATTTAGATTTACAGTTGAAAACCTAGCGTGCAGGAGACAGCATCAATTGGTTGATGCCTTGGAAAAGTACATGTACCAGGAACAAATGGTATGCTGAAGATTGTGCTAAAGTTGCTAAATACCATACTTTCTTTTTAAATATTTATATATATATACATGTGACTGTAAAAGCCTTGCAGCATGCTGCTAAGACATCACATGGAGTTGGAGGTATGGGTGATTTTTCCCCAGTTTCTCCTTCATTACCTCTTGGTGTAGGAGGCTGAAGACATCAGGCTCAGGCAGGGCAATAGATTTTGATAACTGCAAGAAAGAGAAAAGAATAATATTGCACAGAACTTGTAATAGCAACAAGAACGTATTATCAACAGATTTCTTTGATATGCATGTTGGCTAACTGTTGAGGCTTTTTTTTTTTTTTTCACTTTCCATTCACTAATGAATAGTCCTTTGAAAAGTGCAGCTCTTGCTACTTAGTAAACGTACCATGTAAAAACTGCACTTTTATGAAATCTTTGAGAAATATGATACACATGTATATATTTCTTATGTCATCTTCCATATTTAAAATGGCAATATTATGCCTTTACAATTTTAATAAGAGGAAGAGAAATCCATTGTTTGATGTTCATTGAAATTTTGAGGTCTTGTAATAGTTCTACAGACCTAGTCTTACAAGTTCTTACCATTTCTTAACATTATGAAATTTATACATGTAGCAAAATAAAATCAAAGGAAAATGACTGGAAAGATATAGAAATGATCACAAGAAATCAAAGAAACATTACATAGATTTCATTTGGCCGTTATCTGAAATTTGTTTTTAAAAAAAATCTGTAAAAAAAACTAGTGTTAACCTGATCTGTTTTCTTTCATTTTTTTAAACTGTACAATGGTAAGTGGTCCCTAGTGCAATTAATTTATGAAAATTATATAAATGATTTGCCAACCTAGCCTTGTAGCAGGAATTTCTCTTGATCTGTCTGTAAACTTGATATTAATAAAGGAATGGATACACATTCTCCATTGCATCTAGATCTAATTTGTTTTCAGTTGTGACTTTTCTGCAGCACCAAATACAAACAATTGAACCATATTACTTTTACAAGTATAAAGAGTACTTACGGTTACTAAAAAAAAGGGGGCACTTCAACAGCAGGCGGAGGTCCTTTTTATGGTATCAAAATGATTAGAGTATACATGAGTATGATCTGCAACAGAAGAAACAGTATTTTCTTTTACATCTTCACATAAGATTCTTACAATTTGTCAAGATTCCCTTCTTTTGCTCTTTGCTCAAGCTTATTATTACATTAATAAGTTGCTTTGGTCAGCCATATCTAGATCTAATCACTGCATTTTGTTGTCATTTTCCATTAGCCTACTTTGAATCTGTTATGATGCATCATGATCAAGTCAACCTAGATGTAGATTCTAACTGTGTACTCGATCTCTCCCATCGAAATCTAGCTTTACTTTAAGTTTACTATGATGATTATTTTTTCTAAAACCACATGCAACTATTCTACCACGTTCATTTAAATATTTATATGTTCAACAAGCAGCACTAAATGCTAGAACTGAAATCAAAGCAAAATCAACAAGCTGACTGACACTTCTGACACTGACAGACGTGATTTGTGATCACCTGCCTTTTTATGATGCCAAGATCTTTTCATATCGGTTTTAGGAGTCTCATTCATGGCCTTCGCAACCGGTAATCATCGGGAAGGAATGAAGTGACACAATAAAGTCTTCCATGATTGATCGTTTATGGTTTAAACAGTAAACTTTAACGCAACATTTCAGCGTTTCTTCATGGTTAGCAGTAACTAAGTGTAAACAATGGCGGAAGAACGTCACAGTGCTCGGTTATCGAAAAGTTGCCAAGGGAAGTCACTCATATTGCAATCAATTATGGAAAGCCCTTACTCACTGTGGCATTAGGCCCATGCAAGGAGTGCATATCTGTTTCCCACCACGCTTGACACATATACACCGTGTATCTCATTTTCGAAAACAAAGCGACTCAGATCGTGTGCTGTAAGGGTTCACGAAAAGTGTGTCGCGCTTTGTCATTTTTTTTTTTGGAAGGGCAAAACGTCTGTTCTGTGTCTCGGTATAGATTAGCACCCAAAATTGCTTTTGAATGTGTAATAACTTTTTATTAAAAACTATTGTATTACATTGTTTTGATTCTGAAATGAGTTATCAACATGTTAAAATGACACATTGAAACTTAAATGAATTGCTCTGTTTTTCTTGAAAGGAGCAATCTCGGACTTGCGCGGTTTGCGACTGTTACCGTCGATATCATGATTATCTCGTACGTTAGCTTTATCTAAAGCAGAGCAGAAACTGCGGACATTGAGTGAGTCAGTTCAGGACAAAGCCAAAGAATGCAGATTGTTAGATAGAGTATCTAGTAAGACCTGGTAGGAAGAATGTGTCTGGCATTCAACTGCAAAGAAAACAGACATTTTAACACGGATTTGAACCAACTGAAATCATCGAATTTTGTGACAACATGCAGGCTGGAATCTGCAATAGGCATGCACTATTGAATCGATTGTGGCTAAGCTTAGCTAATGTGATTGATAAGGCCTCATTCAAGTGAAGGGTGCTTCGGTGATAACAAGACATCTGTAACAACGGTATGTAGATAGTGTTGTTAAATAAAGCCAACATCTGCAACAACTGTATAAGCATGTGGTAATTATAATTCATGCCCCAGTCTGCCATTGCATTTACTAATTTTTAAAAAGACAATGACAAAAATAAATTGGCCCTATAGTTTATATTATTATATTTAATTGTTTCTTTTCTGCTTTATAGTTCTTTTGCATCGCGGGTGATATTGATTACTGCCGTAACCGACATTTTACAAATTTTACAGGAGAGCAAAAAAACTTCCCCATTTCCATAATTTTGCTCCAATCACTTTCAAACTTTGTGTGAACATTATTTTAAGCCCCGCATTTATGTTATACAGTACAATGCTTTGTATCTTGACAGGTTTTTGCTGCAGATGACTTACGGCATTTGCAACTCGTGAAAGTGTATTTTGATTACAGCAGTAAGGGCACTTACGGTCTCACAAAGTGGAAAATGTGTCATTGATTACAGTCGTAAGTGACACTTACGGTAGTAGTAAAACCAAATTTTATGAATGTTAAGTTATGCTGATATGGAATCTTGAGCACTTACGGTTCTTGTCAACTGGGATGTGATGTCTTTAATGCACAACTGCCTGCAGGCTCGCTCGGAAAAACAATACTTTTGCAGGATTCTCCCAAAGATTAAAGCAATTCATCATCTAAAAAATCAAATAGGTTTCGAAATTTTCTATTTTTTCTTTCTTTACAGATGATGTAGTTTAAGATTTCGTACTTCATTTCCATTCTGTCGGAGAGAGACATTTAAATCATATTGTCGTATAATGTAGGTTTGCTGGACTGCTGTAACAAATAAAAAGCATTTACCAAAGGTGAAGTCAACATAGACAAAGCCTTCATCCTACTGTTATGCACTGACACCTTATCCTAAAGTTGCATTAATATAATGTGGAAACGGCCTTTGAAACGTTCAAATTGCGAAAAAGAGTCCAGTTAACCAATAGTTTAGTGGAGCAATAAAATGCATTTTGTCATATAATATTGGATTCCCCATCAACTCTAAACATTCATATTTATGTAGAACAAAACCGGGTTCAAACACATTAACCCTCAAGAACGTTTTTTATGGCCTTTGATTTTTTTTTCTCTGTTAGTTGTTTCACTGCTTTTAAAAATACATATATATGATTTCATCTGAGGATTTAAAAGATGCTAGGTGCAAATGCTAAATATTAGGGGTTTTGTTGCAAAGCTCTTCTAGATTCTTCGATTTTACTCATCCAGTATAGTTTACTCGTCACACCTTGACCCTGGGCTTATTTGTTTTGCATTTGAACTTTTGGCCGATCTCTACGTCTTTGCTACAAGTTCAGTTAGAACCAGTTGTCACATGATTCTTCATAGTTACACAACAAAAGCAGTGACATTCAGTTCTTCACACTTAACATGTTCTCTTTAGATTACTTAGATTCGTATTCTCTTTAATCGTCAGTCAAAATTCTTAATGTGATCAGATATGGCGTTTGTATCTTTGATGTCATCCAGATCAAGCTTATATATTCACCTCATAGTAGGAATGTTTTTGTCTAGAGGCTCAAATATATGTGGCCCATGAGGCCGTGGTGTAAATTTCAAAGTGTTTACAGGTTTCTTCGATACAAGAATCAATCCTATCCAATTCATTTTGGAAATGTGATGCCAGTTCGAGAAACTGTTTACATCGACGAGGGAAGTATGTATCTCCTTGCATAAGAATAAGATGTTGAAAATGCATGAATCACATTCAAGGTCTCTCTCCCGCTTTCAGGGACTTCACTGACAGTCGATGCATCGACCAGGTGATGACAAACGGATCTATAATTAATTCTAGATGATACTGGGAAGGCACCCTAATTTGATGTCATAAGTTCTTTTTTAACCGAGAGGGGACCTACATTTTCTTACCATCGACTTTCATTTAGAGGGTCTTATTTTCTTTTGCTGTATCGATGTTTGAGGCAATGCCTTCCTGTCATTGGTGACCCATTCGCTTATAGTCTCCATCTTTTCAGAGTCCATGGTTATTCCACTTGAAGCGTTATACTTTCTGGTTGAAAGTCAGCAGAATTCTTGACACAGCAACAGAAAGTCAATATTTTCTTAAATGACATCTTGAGCACTGAAGTGAGGTGGACATTTGATATCCATTAGTGTGAGCTTAATCTGATCTCCCGAAAGGTATGAGTTCATCAAGTCTTTGACCAATCATACAATCCTACTAGGCGAATGAACAATCGAGCAGTCAATATAGCTTTGCCATCCACTGCTGACATTCCTTGAACTTATGACTTTAACGTAAGTGTTTCAATTTCTGCTCATTCAGTGTAATGTATTTGTCACGAGTTTGTCTTAGAATTTTTTTGTTGTTGTTGTTCTGGTATTTTTGGTCGTTTTCCATCTCTTTGCGCTGTTTTCAGTTAGAACCAGCTGTCTTCATAGTCATAGAACAAATCAAGAGCTGATCTTGACAATTCCCTCCATCATCTACTGATCTCTGATCTGGGGTTGGGTTGTGCACTCTCTGATGAAATCAGCCTACTTTGTGTCCTCTTCTTTTCGGTCTTTCAGTTTTACTGTGCCCAGGAATATTGCTTTGGCTAAACCGTTGTATCTTGACGTTGGTGGTAACACTAAAGTTCTTTTTGTTACAATAATCAGGAGTTCTCTACTGAATCCTGTATGCTGTTTTATAGTGTTGCAGGCCGTTTTGGTGTTAGAATTTTCTGTGATGCCCAAGGGCCTGAATAATCTTCTCTAATTCAGCAGTCAATGTTGACGTTTCACATGCAAACAAAAAGGTAGAGCAAATCAATATATTTTATTACAGATGTTTTGTCTTAACAGATTGGCTTTAGTCTGCCAAAAGCTCAGAAGTTTTAACGAATTCTGGCCTTGATTTCTGGTTTGGACGTATCGTGGGAGCTGATTGTTCCAAGGCATCTGAACTAGAGTACACTACCCCAAATAGAGTCTTTACTTATTTTGTCCCAGGCGCTTTCAAAGGAAAGAGGGTTCTTCCTCTACAGATCAATATCATGAATCACCAAACTGACTTTTTGTTCTGTCCTATCCCGGAATGTTGACGTCAGAGACTTCGCAACCAGCTGCTTGCACTCTTCTCGGTTCTTGGACGTTCCCAGACAAGTTGTCACTGATGTTGTTCTCCCATCGTTTTATGTGTTCCTCCCCTTCAACCTCCTTCCACTGTTCAATGTAAAACAAGCTTTACAAACCTTGTTCATCTCAGTAGATGGCCATACTATCCCATTTTCGCGCTTTTTACTGTGGACAACAGGCCTTCATATTATCCAGCGGCTTGGCTAAATCTGATCTGGACCGCCAAGCTGGTAATGAGGTCCGTGTATGGGATGCCGAGGATCTTGCTAAAAACATCCCATTTGTATTATGTTCCCATCAATGCAGTAGTTTTTCCTCATATTTTACAAGTAAATACTATGTTTGACGAATGCAAGTAGTGCCATATAACCAGTTTCCATGGT